>JAWPHD010007493.1:0-128314 GCA_037043455.1 Cyrtodaria siliqua | reverse complement strand
ACCGAGTATTGATTTAGTGTGTGCCGAGTATTGCATTCTAGCTCAACGTTAGTGTACCGAGTATTGTACAACATAATGAGTAAATTCGAATGGTAAAACGATAACTTTTGTCTGTTTCTTATATCTACTTATCGATTAAGTCATTTCATTTTGCTGAAAATATATTGTTATATGATATGTATAAAAATCGTTTAAAAAATCGTTTAAAAAAGACGATATGACCGATAAAGAGGTAAAGAAAAAACATGAGTTTCACCGATCAATTGGTAATTAAAATTGGCAAAGACTGATAGAAATTCTTTATTGTGTATGGTAAAACATATATGCTAATAACCTCGGACCTAGGCGACTCATGCTTGGCTGCAGGTTTGTCACGGTTACTGTCAAGTCGTACCTATTAGGGTGACACACCTTTTTTGTACGCAGTATTCAGTCTGATTTTAGAGAGTATTCAGTACTGGTGCCCAGTACTCGCCCGACGCAAAATGTGGAGAAATCAGTACTCGGTCAGTCTTGGGTCCCGAAATTAAATGTACGCATTAATCGCCCTCAATTTTAGGGAATACTCGGTACTCATAGGGGAGGGGTTACACCCCCATCTATGGATGGGTATTGCAATAAAATAATCAATTTTACGAAAGCAATTGCAAGTGTCAAATGCTTCAGAAGTTCTTCTATACTCCATGTCAGTAATTTTTTTTTTCCTGATCGCCTGAATGTTCAATGAAAGGTTTTTATTAATTCGATCATTACAGGCGCGGATTCATGAATTTTTCCCAAAGGGTGTCTTCTATATTCCAGAAGGGGTCCAAAATCGTACGAACGTCTGCTTTCATTGTGATTTTAATAAAACATACCTTATATTTTTGAAATCCCACGGGGTAGTGGTCCTAACCCCCGCCCATGCTGGATCCAGAGGGGGTCCGTATGTTCAGACCCTCAGGGATTTAAGAATTCTCTTAAACTCACATAGACATTGGACGCTGTGGATGTTATTTTCTTAAAATCACATCGAAATTGGAAGCCCGTACAGGGTTAGCCCCCCCCCCCCCCCCCCCCCCCCCCCCCCCCCCGGAAAATGGTGGTATATGTTGGATCCACTCTGGCCAAAATTCCTGGATCCGCGCTTGATCAGTGCCTGCATTAAACATAGTAAGCTAGGTAGGAAACTCTATATTCAATTCCATTCTGAAATATGCTCAGGTCGAGTAAAAGCTAGCCATGCTGCAATCCCATCAAGGTGTTGGACTCTTTGCTTCCAGGGCGTCATTTGCGCTGCAGGTCGATTAACATCGTATGGTGTATGCCGTGGCTTAAATATGTACGAGTCGGACTTCCTAGAGATTTGCCAATTGCTCCAAATCCACATACAATCTTAGTAGGAACGCTTTATGGCATCCATTTACTGGTAAAATGCTATATTTTCTTCACAGCACTGGGTTTGATCTTGTTTTGAATGACTTGACTTGAATGAATTTTATGGAAAACCCGTCGAAATTCATTTAATTTTTCCATTGTCCCCCGAGTGACTGTGTCAAACGATTATTCTATCAAAAATGGCCAACTACATGCATCAATTTTATATGTGCATACTCAGAAAACCCATCGCTATCGAACTGTATTCTGACATTTGAAAAAATCTCCGTGCTTTCCTTGTCAAACCTGTTTCATGAGTGCTCAAAACAAACCTGTTTCATGAGTGCTCAAAACGAGGAACGAAAGTTGCTCGCAACATTTTAAGCGAAGTGCAATTCACACTCGTTGTGAGTTAAACGGGCGTGATTATGCTAATAGGCGACAAATTTCTCTACATCTGAATGCAGGGGCGGATCCAGAACATTTTTCATAGGGGTCCGTCATAGTGGTTTTACCTAAAAAAATGTGCAGCGCTTTTTTGCTTCTCATCCTAATTTAGTCCCATTTACATCCTTTTTAGTACCTTTACTGTATTTTTCGGGTATTTGAAGGGGATTCGGGTCAAACTTTGGGGATCGGAGCCTATTCCATGGGGCTCCGGTATAAATATAAGGACCACTCTACATCCGTCAATGCAATGAATAGCTTAGATATGTGTTGATGTCACTTATTTCAGTCATATGGCTTTCATCGGACAAACATTTACAACACTTAGAGATCCGCCGTAGTGTGATGGTAGCATGCTCGCCTTAGATCAAAACTATTATTCAAACCAGCGTAAAATAACCAATTGGACAAATACAATATTCACAATATGACCACCTATACAAAATCAATATATTTATTAAGATCTGTCTCAAAAATGAATCAAACCCTTACACAATGTTTCTTGAAACCCCCAGTAGTTTGAAAAGACCCACTCCAGGACAATAAACACACGCCCTTTTGGACGTTACAAATTGTTTGGTATGTGGACGATTTCTGGATACAATGAAACCTTTAGATAAGATCCGCTCAACAACCAATGGACGAGTTTTTTTTACAAATAACCACTGCTTCAATACCACACTCAAAACAAACAAAATTTCTCCATTTGATAACGATTTTGTGGATATTCTGTAATAGCCACGTAGGTCACTAAACTTCGAAATGCTTCCTTTGCATATACACTGTCAATAAGTATACACAATAATTTATACTTAACATTGAATGTGGTATATACTCTGTAGGTACTCCTTGCATTTACTCAATATTAATGGCCAATACTCGGTACACTTGAAAGCAATACTCGTGACACCGGCGAGCAACACCAAAACAATACTCGGTACACTAACATGCATATTTATTATATAAATGCACTGTCATCTGTGATTCCTTTGTTGATTAAACATTGACAACATAAACTCTGATGCCGGGATCACAATTTGCTCGATTCAAGTTTTTCGTTTACAGAAGAAATTAAACAAAACAAGAGGTCAATGACCTTGAAGCTCTACTGATTGATTTTGATTTCAGGAAGTAGTGACTACAAACTTGATTTTTGAAAATCTATTTTTAGCCGTGGCGGCCATCTTGAATTTCCGGCCGACCTGAAATTTTGCTAGGATCAATTAGACATCAAGAGCAACATTTCTGTGAAGTTTCATGAAAATCCGTCAAGTACTTTCAGAGGAGTAGTCGCTACAAGTTTTCATTATATAACTGGTATGTAAACAAAGATGGCCGCTGACAGCCATGTTTAACATTGAATCAAAATAATGTTCGACTCGGATAACCATCATGTCATGCTGATCATTTTAGAAAAAGTCCCATATCAATATCTCTTATAGTTTTCAAGAAGTAGTCGCTACAAAACTTATTTTTTAAAAATCTATTTTTAGCCATGGCGGCCATCCTGAATTTCCGGCCAACCTGAAATTTTGTTAAGATCGATAAGACATCAAGAGCAACATTCGTGAGAAGTTTCATGAAAATCTGTCAAGTAGTTTCAGAGGAGTAGTCGCTACAAGTTTTCATTATATAACTCTATGTAAACAAAGATGGCCACTGGCAGCCATGTTTAACGTCGAATAAAAATAATGTTTGACTCGAATAACCGTCATGTCATGCTGATCATTTTAGAAAAAGTCCCATATCAATATCACTTATAGTTTTCAAGAAGTAGTCGCTACAAACTTATTTTTTTAAATCTATTTTTAGCCGTGGCGGCCATCTTGCATTTCCGGCCGACCTGAAATTTTGCTAGGATCAATTAGACATCAAGAGCAACATTCCTGTTAAGTTTCATGAAAATCCGTCAAGTAGTTTCAGAGGAGTAGTCGCTACAAGTTTTCATTATATAACTCTATCTAACAAAGATGGCCGCTGAAAGCCATGTTTAACATCGAATCAAAACAATTTTTGACAAGGACCAACATCATGTCATGCTGATCATTTTAGAAAAAGTGACATATCAATTTCACTTATAGTTTTCAAGAAGTAGTCGCTACAAAGTTGTATTTTGAAAATCTATTTTTAGCCATGGCGGCCATCTTGAATTTCCGGCCGACCTGAAATTTTGCTAGGATCAATTAGACATCAAGAGCAACATTGGTGTGAAGTTTCATGAAAATCCGTCAAGTAGTTTCAGAGGAGTAGTCGCTACAAGTTTTCATTATATAACTCTATGTAAACAAAGATGGCCACTGGCAGCCATGTTTAACGTCAAATCAAAATAATGTTCGACTCGGATAACCATCATGTCATGCTGATAATTTCAGAAAAAGTCCCATATCAATATCTCTTATAGTTTTCAAGAAGTAGTCGCTACAATCTTATTTTTTTTAAATCTATTTTTAGCCGTGGCGGCCATCTAGCATTTCCGGCCGACCTGAAATTTTGCTAGGATCAATTAGACATCAAGAGCAACATTCCTGTTAAGTTTCATGAAAATCCGTCGAGTAGTTTCAGAGGAGTAGTCGCTACAAATTTTCATTATATAACTCTATGTAAACAAAGATGGCCGCTGGCAGCCATGTTTAACATTGAATCAAAACGATTTTCAAGAAGGACAAACATCATGTTGTGTTGATCATTTTAAACAAAGTCCCATATCAATATTACTTATAGTTTTCAGGAAGTAGTCGCTACAAACTGGCTTTTAGAAAATCTATTTTTAGCCGTGGTGGCCATCTTGAAATTCCGGCCGAGAAGTTTTGCTAGGATCAGTTAGACATTAAGAACAACAGTCGTGTGAAGATTCATGAAAATCCGTCAAGTAGTTTCAGAGGAGTAGTCGCTACAAGTTGTCATTATATAAATCTATATAAACAAATATCGCCGCTGGCAGCCATGTTCAACGTCGAATCAAAATAATTGTCCACAAGGATCAACATCATGTCATACTGATCGCCTTAGGAAAATACGCATATCAATATCACTTATAGTTTTCCTGAAGTAGTCGCTACAAACTTGTTTTTTGAAAAATTATTTTTAGTCCCATATCAATATCACTTATAGTTTTCAAGACGTAGTTGCTACAAACTTCTTTTTTAAAAATATATTTTTAGCTGTGGTGGCCATCTTGAATTTCTGGCCGATCTGAAATTTTGCTAGGATCAATTAGATATCAAGAGCAACATTCCTGTGAATTTTCATGAAAATCCGTCAAGTAGTTTCAGAGGAGTACTCGCTACAAGTTTTCATTATATAACTCTATGTAAACAAAGATGGCCGCTGGCAGCCATGTTTAACGTCGAATCAAAACGATTTTCGACAAGGATCAACACCATGTCATGCTGATCATTTTAGAAAAAGTCCCATATCAATATCACTTATAGTTTTCATGAAGAAGTCGCTACAAACTTGTTTTTTAAAAACCTATTTTTAGATCTGGCGGCCATCTTGGATTTCACATCAACATGAATTTTTGCTAGGATCAACTAGACTTCATGGGCAACATTTCCGTAAAGTTTCATGAAAATCCATTCAGTAGTTTCAGAGGAGAAGTTGCTACAAAAAAAAGTTTACTTACAGTTTACTTACAGACAGACGGACGACGGACGCCGCACCACGGCATAAGCTCTGCTGATCTCTGATCAGTAGAGCTAAAAATCAAATTTGACAGACCCTAGTTTATTTATTGCGTGAGTAAAGAGCCGAGTTTTGCCTTCTTATTACCTTTTTAAGCAATTCATAATTTTGATAGAGTATCATCAAAAAAACTGACCAATCAGTGACCAGAAATAAGACATAATAATACATTCTGGTAGGTGATAAACTCGGTCTTTATCCTTGATGTTCAACCAAGTTTACTGTTAAAATTAAGGTATTTACAGTGTGATTATTTTGACTAGGAAAATGATCAAATGATTTAATTTTTTATCAAATTTATATCAAACAAACTCAAAAACACTAAACATTGAAACTGAACTTACCCTCGTTCGATCTCCGGCGTCGCGAAATCCAATGATAATACTCACCAATACTCAGTGTACATAGCAATATCCAGGGTACGGTGTACCACAGTGATAATACCACTTACAGGGGTTGAAAGCCAGACTCCAACAATTATTTGGAGTCTGGCTTGACCCCTGTAAGTAGCCATAAGAATCATAAACTTACCACTCGCAATCTCACTTCTCGGAACACTTATCTGCGCATGTCCGTACTATCACCACTTCTCGGATACCAATTTGAAGGCGCATTTTCTGTTGACCGCCATTTCTTCATTGTGTCCGCCAGGTTCGCTGCGCTTCTGACATTGTGTCCGCCAGGTTCGCTGCCTATCGTCAGTTGTGACGTAGCCGGTGTATGTATAGAATGACCGAACTGTATATTCGGTATCGAACGGTGTTAAGTAGAAGGCGCCAGACGTGCAATATGGAACCATAGACCACTAAATCCATCATAGTTTAATTAAACAAGACAACTGAAGCCAAAATCAAGTCGAATTACCTAATGAGCCAGCTAACTTATGTACTTACATGTATCATTATGCATGTAAATGTACAATTTGCAGAGTCACATGATCATTGTCGCAGTTTCACCTACGGTCATATTATTTATTTCGTTTATTAAAGTTAAAACAGACATCACTGTATAGAATAAAGAATTATCTTTCAGCTCGTATTTGAATTAGCCAGCTAGCTTAAATACTTTTCCCAAAATAAACAAATCAGCAACAATATGTATATATATATTTTTTAAATTTGCCGAGTCACGTCACTGTCGCAGTTTCATATACGGTCAAACGAACGTTTGAAAAGGAGGAATTACTTGTAAAGGAGGAATTACTTTTTAGTATAGGAACTACATTCGACTAATTACATGTACAGGTGTAGTCGAATGTAGTTCCTATAATAAAAAGTAATTCCTCCTTTTTTTATGAAAACGGGCATTATAAGTAGGGGAAAACTGCCCATTCCTATTCGATTTTGTGGTTGTATGTATAAGAAGTGTATTAATAAGTTTTACTGGATCACTGATGAACATTTTCGAAATTTCGACTCTATGCTTACACTATGTGAGCAATGGAAACAGTCAATCAATGAAAACAGATGTACCTTGACCTGTTTAGTAAACAAACAAGAACTTTCTTACATGTCTTGTGACCCCACCTTTGCTGGTGATTTTTCAAGTGGAAAATTAGTTTTCTATATGAACATTACACTGCTGCATTATCCATACTTGAGTTGAATTTGCAGCCAATCATTAATATATGACACTTTAACATTGGTGTCTATGGGGAAAATAATTAGTGGTATAATACCTATAAGAGATACGTGCAGTAATTAGGACTCGTTCAGATTCGTACCTAGGGACACTTTTCCGATAACAATTGGTAAAATAGGCTTAGAAATAAGTTTTTCATAGTTTTTTTTACAGAGGTTTTGAGCATTTTAGTCCAATTTTTATTAATAAAAGCTGTAATTTTGAGTTTCAATTTGTTTTCGTGTTTAAAATGACGTGTTTGTGAAGTGTTTTTGGTATCAACATGTAGCGTTGCAAGTGTGCAAC
Source organism: Cyrtodaria siliqua (assembly GCA_037043455.1). Classification (NCBI taxonomy): domain Eukaryota; kingdom Metazoa; phylum Mollusca; class Bivalvia; order Adapedonta; family Hiatellidae; genus Cyrtodaria; species Cyrtodaria siliqua. Next base: position 120,901 of record JAWPHD010007493.1, on the reverse strand, counting down.
ATGATTACATCAATTAAATTTGCATGACAACAGGTTTAGTAGGCATGAAACCACTAAATCTTTCCCCTACCCCGCTAAAATAGGATACTGTGAAAAAATGAAGATTGTGTAAAAGGTAAAACATTATTCCTTATCATTCAAACTCGACTTGGTAGCGTTCAGCTAGTATCAATTTTGATTTTAGTGGTATTTTTGACATTATTGAGCTCGTATTCGCTCCACCAAATTTGAAGAATGTGCTTAACAAATCAATTTTGGCATGAAAATCAACATAAATTGGCATATTCATCGTCCTAATTGTACCTAAAATGCATATTTTATTAATGTCCATTGACTGTTCTAAACATTTGATCTATTTAATATGGTTTATTGACAAGAAATTCCCTTTGGTATGACAATTCAGATAGTGTAAAAGTTTAAAAAAATATCTCTGACTTTTGTCGATTTCAGACTATTGTCCTTGGTATTCACAAGACCATATCTCCGCAAATAATCATTCGATTTGCATGAAGTAGGTGTTTTTAAGCTTGTTATGAAAATGACAACACAAAATACTCATTTAAGAAACATCTAAACACGTTTTCTTCTCTTATAGGTTTACCACCACTAATTACATGTAAGCCTCCGAGGTGTAGTCGAGTGTAGTTCCTATAATAAAAAGTAATCCCTCCTTTTTTGATGAAAACGGGCATTATAAGTAGGGGTAAACTGCCCATTCCTATTCGATTTTGTGGTTGTATGTATAAGAAGCGTATTAATAAGTTTTACTGGATCACTGATGAACATTTTCGAAATTTCGACTCTATGCTTACACTATGTGAGCAATGGAAACAGTCAATCAATGAAATTAGATGTACCCTTGACCTGTTTAGTAAACAAACAAGAACTTTCTTACATGTCTTGTGACCCCACCCTTTCTGCTGATTTTTCAAGTGGAAAATTAGTTTTCTATATGAACATTACACTGCTGCATTATCCATACTTGAGTTGAATTTGCAGCCAATCATTAACATATGACACTTTAACATTGGTGTCTATGGGGAAAATAATTAGTGGTATAATACCTTAAGTTCGTTTTTAGTAAAGCTAAAACAGACATCACTGTTTAGAATAAATAATTATCCTAGAGCTCGTATTTGAATTAGCCAGCTAGCTTAAATGCTTTTCCCAAAATAAACAAATCAGCAACGATATGTATATATATATTTTTTAAATTTGCCGAGCCACGTCACTGTCGCAGTTTCACATACGGTCAAACGAACGTAATTTTTGTTATTTAGTTCGTTTTTAGTAAAGCTAAAACCAACATCACTGTATAGAATAAAGAACTATCAACTCGTCTTTGAAATAGCCGACTATCGTAAATACTTTTCCCAAAACAAACAAATTTACAACGATATGTATACTTGGTTTTCTTACATTTGATCAATTCGTAAGACGGTGCGTAACTTAGCGCAATGCGCCTGCGCGATAATACCTTACCTGTACGCGCAAGTATTCATGGTAAATTGTTATTCGGCGGATAAATTGGATTTACGACATGTTTCAAATCCAGTGTATGCAGATCTATATGAATAGTAAGTATTTTACTGTGTTTGTCAGGATTATTTCTTTGGAGAGTATGAGCACAGAGGTTAGGTAGACTAGAGATGTAGTTTTGACAGATGTTTATTTCAAAATACGCATAGTGTAAATGAATGACGCGAAATGTTGAAAAACTGAATTGGTGTTTTATTCCAGATATGGGACCGTTTGCTAGCCAAATGTGTTTAATTCACAGAATAAAGGTGTATTGAAGCGAACGAATGTTGTGGAACTTGTGACTGATCTCCAAATATAGCCTATATTGCAATGTGTTCAATTGGCTGATTTTCACTGGTCTGACACCCCAAGAGAAACAAATATTGCGGCTGTACTTTCTTAACTTTAGCTGGGATGATAATTAAAGGTATCGGTCTCGGACAGAATCGTGCCAAACACTTGTCGTCCACTCATTCGGAATACTTCGGTCATACACGTTCACTTTAGCCGAATGTTGAATGTGATTTCGCTCCATGATTTATCGGGTTTTATGGTTGAAGACATTACAAACAACATGGTTAGTTGCTGCAAAACGTAATTGTAAGTATCCTTTTTACGATTTGCGTGGGTTGTTCGTGTTTTTAGCAAGTTTTTAATTGCTTTTTTTAGTGTTTTGTTCTCAAACCAGGAAGCGTGAAATTGCGATGAAAAAAAGATGGCGACGTTGGTGCAGTTTTTTGTTTGTTTGTTTTATACGCCTTTCACGCTTTTTATATATGTGTCGATCTTTGTTTATCATACAAAACATATACACTTTGTGTTTGGTGTAGTTTTTAACTGGGTTATGACTTTGATTTTAGCAAAAACTATTTTTTTAACTTGACCATTTTGAACGAGTTCTTTTTCTCCTTGATTAGCATGTTTATTTTATGAAAGGTTAAAGGTTTTTTCTCAATTAAACCGTACCTGTTGATGATTGCAAGTAATAACATACATATTGAAATTGTGTTTAGGGTAGTTTTTAAGTTGGTTATGTTTAAATGATTTTGATTTTAGCAAAATAAATTAATTTAACTTCGCCATTTTGAAAAAAAAAAATCTCTTGAAACAACATGTATATTTTATGGAAGGGTAAACTTTTTTTTCTCACTTACACACTACCTGTTGATGATTGCAAGTAATAACATACATATTGAAATTGTGCTTAGGGTAGTTTTTAAGCACGAACATCGGTCATCTTTTTTTCATCGCAATTTCACACTTCCTGGTTTGAGAACAAAACACTGAAAAAAGCAATTAAAATGTGCTAAAAGCACAAACAACCCATGCAGATTGTGAAAAGGATACTTACAATTACATTTTGCAACAACTAACTTGGAAATGAGAGCATTTTCAACCATTGCATTTCAATTTGGTCAACAATTTTAGCTGATTAAAAGGCTAAATCAGGCGACTTTAAAAAAAGAGAAGAAAACAATCAAACGCTAATAATGTGTTGTTCGAATTATTAATAATGTGTTGTTCGAATTATCATTACCACGTTTGCCGGTGTTATTTGTTTTTATTGATACATGCGTGTCGATTGTTATGCCTATAGAATACATTAATCACACGATTCGTAATTGCTCACACAATGCAGTCGAGGTTTTACCAGTTGTTCTATAGAAAAGTTAAAAGATAATTCAATTTTGCTCGCTTAATAAATAATTTAAATGTACTGTATTATTATCCTCACAACTATTATCTAAACTGAAAAAAATAACCGCTTGATGGCAATGGCAACGTTTTTATTTAGTTTACCGTCTCGAGATTCTCCTCGTTCATTTAACCATTGAATACATTGTTCGAAATAACATCAATCAATAGAAAGGTTATTTATTTGGCTTTCTAACCATGCATCTTATGTAAATGTTTATTAAACAATACATGTATATCATAATAATGTTTGATGACCAAAACAATAAACACATGGTGATGTGCGTAGACGTTTTAAGAAAATACAAAATGCAATATATTTCCTTTCCAACTCGAGATTTTACCTATTTATTTAACAATTATTTGGAATAAAAATACACCATTAGAAAGATTATTTATCTGGCTTTTTAACTGTGCATCTTATTTAAATATATAGTAAACAATACATGTTTGATGACCAAAACAATAAACATATGGTGATGTGCGTAAACGCTTTAAGAAAAGGAAAAATGCGATACATTTCCGTTCCAACTCGAGATTTTGCCTATTTATTTAACCCTTATTTGGAATAAAATTAAACCATTAGAAAGCTTATTTATTTGGCTTTCTGGCAATGTAAATTATATAAAAATTCAGTAAAACAAGGATATTTAATGTATGTGTGCAATATAGATGGGTGTGAAGTATATCGAGGCATCTCGCATACCGCCACGATAAACGTAATACGGGCAAAGCTCGACCTGCCGAAGGCAGGTCGGTGGCAGGTCGGGCGAAGCCCGACTATAGGTTACACGTATGTACATGTATGCATGGGAATAAATATGTTAAATACTCACTAACTAACGCTACTAATTTTCATTTTTCGTAGTGCGTCAAACTTGAATTTTGTCTCCAAGATGGCAGACGACGCGGACGACGCCATTTTGAAACTTCCGGTCGCATTTTTGACCAGCTTCCTGTCTCACGGTGAAGTCACGCAGACGTGATTAACAGCTGAAAGCCAAAAGTAACTTACCGGCGTTCCATTGTTAACAGAAATAATTATTTTTGAAGAATGCTTACATTATTATGAAGAATTGCGTGTACCCAGGAGTTTTCTATATGTTTTTCAGTATTTCTAGGACGCTGAAGCGCTTCAATTTTCAAGCGTCTGTGATCGGTGTAGATCGTACGTTTCGCACGTCGTAATCGGTATAGGTCGTAAGTTTCACACGTCGTAAAGAAAGTTTCCACAGCGCGTTAGCGTTCTCTACGACGTGCGACTATTACATGTCACAGGCCTTATTCTCCGCTATTTTTACGAAAAATACGAGTTATGCAATGTTTTCTTTTAATAAACAAACAAATTAACGCAGCTCTGTTGCATATTTCTTGTTAGCGTTTCTAAATTTCACATTCGCAAAACCTCGATATTCAGGATCTAAAAAAATGTGTACTTATAACAAAGGGAGACTAATCTCTTGACTGTTTAAAAAGGACAGGTTCAAAACACGGCGAGATTTCCGGGTTCTCCATCGAATTTTAAATGGGTTCCAAGTAGGTGAGGTTTACTGCAATAAAATACATTTTTAAGACGGAATTGGTAGAATTTCGACCCCTTATAACAAAATATGATACCAGCAATTGTGATTAAGAAGAGTTTATTTTAGTTAGAAGAGTTTATTTTAGTATATGATAGAACAAAATATGTGTTTCCAGTAAAGAGATCCTACATAAAATAAGGAAAAGGCTAGACAAATACACATATGTTTACCCTAATCGCAAGTTAAAAATGCAACAATAACGTTTTAATATGAAACAGGCACTGACTAGATAAACGGTCAAAGTACCTTGATACAATGAATGATTAATTGTGTATGGAATGGATGGGGACTGGAGTAAGAATTTGATAATAACAGGTAACAAAGATTAATTAAATATTCTTAATAACACTAAACAGATAACAAAAAATAAATTTCACTAATAACAGTTTAAGAGATGAAAAAAACTTGTCCCTCCCCCTCTTCAACACCACCAGAGCCTTTTACTAGGTCCAGGGCTTTTTTTGGGAAAAATAAGCGCCAGACTGTCCAAATTGGGGAAAATAATAGCGTGATTTTCTTTGTTTTGTGTACATATAAATCCATGTTTTGGGAAATATTTTTTTTAGGGGAAATTTCATTAAAATGTAATTTTAGGTAAAATATTCATATGTTTTATAACTGAGTTATTTTAACATACAAACTATGTAAAGTATGTCACTTAATTACCAAAAAAAAAAAAATCATATATATATATACATTTTATTTTTTTATAATGAGATTTTTTTACCCCAAAATTGGGAAAAAATAGAGGTTTTTACAATTGGGAAGAGGCCGAATTTCTGCCCCTGTTAAATAGGTTAAAAAAGCCATGAGGTCTGGAAAGAGGCATTTTGGCCTAGCATGTGGGAACGATCCATGACTGGGAAATGACATTTTCAGAGTTAAGTTTAAAAAATGGGGAAAACTGCATGATTTTCAAAGTAATTTGGGTGGGGAAGTGGCCTTATACGGACCGCTGCAAAAAAAGGTTAAACGGCATCGACTACCTACCTACCACTACCTATGAGTCTCATTCATTAAACCTAGAAAAACATCCTAAATATTTTGAAGGGTATTTATTCCAACAAACAGAACCTTGATATTTCAATTTTATGTATACACTTATGCCACTCTTTTTTTTTCTTGGTTTACAGATTTTTTCTTATTTGTTTACGCTCGGACGAAAGGGGGAAAAAAATCAGCCAAACAATTTTTTTTTTGGTTTACAGATTTTTACCCTCGGTCGGAGGGGGAAATAATTAAATCTGTTTCTAAGTACAAATTTCAAACATGGTGACCATGTTTCTCATATAAAACCGTAAGTTTATACAACACAAAGACAGAAGACAACACAACATGTATTTAAATCGTTGAATATTCTTTCAATATTCCCAATGATGAAATTTCTGTATTCACGCCCGGATGTGTTGAACTCAAGTTACCTTGGTGAACAATGGAGACTACTCTATTTTCCTCATACAAAGAAATGGCGGATAGTGATCGCGCGTCGTTTGCGTTCGAAATTTCGATGTTTTGATAGATATATGCTGTTGTTTGACGTGGTATTATTGTATACTAGAAAATTGTTTCACCAATTCAAAATGTTTTTCTTTTTTTTCTTCATCTGGCGTTGAAAGGCGTTGAAAAAAGACACAGATGTTCAAATTTTTATTTTTTTTCCAATCTCTCGACAATTGGTGTCGGCGGATCCGTAAACCAAGAAAAAAAATGTCGCCTTACATTCCGTTGGACATGCTAGAATAAATAATAAACATTTTGCTAGATTCTTTGAGATTATCTACAGTGGTTCGGTCAGAGAAGGCTCGGATTACAAATAAACATGTGTTCACCGTGACCGGACCATCTCCTTTAAAACGCTCCGCCATTTTTTATGAGAATAAAACAGTTTGTTAGCCCCCGAAAATTGAAATACGCCGACTCACACAAAAACTGCACCAGAAATGCTTGCGCATATTTTCTGTGTAAAGGAAAAGATCAAATAAAGTCTGCTCTCAAATCTATCCGTATCTTATTGTTCTCAAGTTTAAAGTATTATTACAGATACAAAATAAAACAAAAAGCTGATCTTCCTACCCACTACTTATTGCTGCAGTAAACAAGGGTATTATATTATTAGGCCTTACAAATATATTTATTTACATATTTGTGCAAAGATCTATCTATAACTATTTCCTGACTTTAAGATCTGATCAAATTTATAGTTAGTTCTGACCCTTAAAATAGAGATGGGTAAAAAGTGTACATGCTGTCAAATTGCTTTGCCCGTTTCATAGGTAGTGCCTATTTCATATTAAAAATCGATAATTACAGCGTATAATCGATAAACTTACCTCGACGACAAGTGTTTTCCGTTGAATGTGTCATGTCCCCGTCATATAAAGCCTTGACTTTAGTCAGATATAAAGAATAAGATACATAATTAATCAATTAAGCTGAAGTTTGCCGTCGGATGTTCATCCCGCAAAGAAGATAGCCGCCGGAAGTTCATCCCGCACTTTTAGTATATAATGAGAGATTTACTAAACATAATATAAGCACAAATACGTTCACGATCGGTATATATTATGAGGGTATTATAGTGTGACCCTGCAAGCACACATGTACGTTCGTACGTACGTCTGTATATTTTATTTATATATCATGGATATACAGGTATGTAGATCTATGTATATATGTACATACGTTTAAAAGGGTACAGGACGTTTCGTACCGTGAACGTTTCGTACCCTGGATGTTTCGTACCATATGATTTAAATTTTCTTAGCACAACTACGTTATATTCATTATTAGGTATGCCCTTTTTTATTACACGAACAATTTCGGTCCGTCTATCCGTCTGTCTGTCCGTCTGTCCGTCATACTTTCTTGTCCGGAGCATAACTTCGAAATTAATAATGGGATTGCATTGAAACTTCACACACTGATAGAGAGCAATGAGAGGAAGCGCAGGGCGCAATAACCGTAACTCCGTCTTCATTCAAACCAAACTAGAGTTATTGCCCTTTATTATTTTATACTTTGAGGGTTTATGATAGAGGGTAATTAGAAAAAGTGCAGAGTGCAAAAACCTATGTCTACATTCAAATTAGAATTATTGCCGCTTATAATTATTGTCCGAAAAATAACTTCAAAACTACTTGCAGTACTGCAATGAAACTTCACATAAATAACATAGGGTAATGATTTTGTTTACATAAAAAAATACATAATAAAGACACAAGTATTATTGTATGAGATACGTATTTTAATAGTATAGACACTTATAATTATAATAAGAAGGAAAGTAAATATAATTTATTTATAAATAAAATAATTATATCTCCCGAGAAAAAATAGGGTAGGGGCTAAACTTCTGTTATTATGGAAACGGATACATCATAAGAGAAAGGTCGTTTCATGGACACGTCATTAATGGCTATACTTAATATTGTTCACTACATCTTTTGTGTCTGTTTTCGTCATGTCATCATCGAAATCTTGAAAAGTTGTATAGAAGGAAAATATTCTATACTATAGTCTATCTATATATTTTAACAAGGTTGGTGTATGCCAAACCGATATTGTGGTTCAGCTTTGAATCCCCGAGTTAAATCTCGGTAAGGATGGATTTTTTTTTCTGTTTTTAGTTTTTTTTCTTGTTTTTTTTAACCATTCCAATTCTCCGACTGAACCTTATATTTAAATTTAAACACAAATAAACAATACCGTTATCGGGATGTTGCGAATGCGTTTTCCGTAAAATTACGCATTTAGACTATTTACATAGCCTTAAGTGTGATCATAGTTATTTCCGCGAATTATAGGAGTTACTTAACAAGGTAAGCTGTTCCTTATTGCGAAGATATTCGTGTCAATGGATATTTGAATGCCGCTTTGAACGGTATGGAACATTAGAAAGCGTCTGCCCGAAAAGCATTTAATACTATGACATAACTATATAGCAAAACAAATTGTTTCGGTAATATAAATTGAGGGAAATCTTTACTCTTAAAACTAGCATCTGGGTAAAAGACGTCTATGTATTATCATTTTAATAAAACGTTCAACATTGTCATATATGTTACCATTTTTTACCAATTATTTTTTAGCTCTACTTGGTCCGTGCGTCTGTTAACTTTTTTTGTTCCAGCGCTGTAGCATTTTCATTTTTCATCCGATCTTTATCAAACTTTACCAGATTGTTAATATAAGTAACTGCTCGGAAAAATTCGATAACCAGAAAGATCTGACCAGAAACACTAGAGTTATGGCCCTTGAATTAACGAAATCTGCTATATTTGTTCGTGTCTACACTCCAGCCCCTTTATTTTTCATATGATCTTTAGCAAACTGTATCACGTTGTTAATATTAATGAAAGCTTAGACGAATTCGAAACCAGCCAAATCGGACCTGTAACACAATAGTTATAGCCCTTCAATTAACAAACATTGCTAAACTTGTGTCATGAGGATACTTCTCTCCCAACCTTTAACAAACTTTACATTGATATCAATGAAATCTTGGACAAGTTAAAAAAAAACCTTCTATCAGACCAAAAACACCGGATTTACGACCCTTGATATATGTAAAATTGCTATATGTTGCCTACTTAATACAATAGAGACTTCAGTTTTCATCTGATCTTTACCGGATTGTTAATATTAATGAAAAGTAGGAGAAGTTTGAAAATCATTCTAACAAAACAGATTGGACCAGTAACACCAGAGCTATGTAATGTAAAATGCTATATATTGCCTTGTACAGATAATGATACTGTATATATGATGGAGTTGCTGGGACACCATACTAGCAATCGGGATATAGTATTACTGATTTCATCGGATTTTGTTAGGTATTAGTATTCTGTATGACGCTAATATATCATGTACACCACAGGTTTGATTATCATACACACCTCAATTACGCTTTTCAGCCATATTATACTATATTATACGATGAATTTGCTGGCCACCATAATTATTTTCAATCGGGATATGATCGGACAGATGTCAACGGATTTCGTTAGGTATTTGTACTCTGTATGACGCTAGTATAGTGTGTACCCCGCAGGTTTGTTGAAAATACTAATCCCACATACCATACCATAGTCACCATACTTTTAATCGGGATATGATCGGACCGATTTCAACGGATTTCGTTAGGTATTAGTATTCTGTATGACGTTATTATAGTGTGTACCCTGCAGGTCTGTCAGAAATACCCATCCCACACACCCCAAATACGCTTATCAGCCAATTATATTTAGCATTATATGATGACTTTGCTGGTCACCATACTTTCAATCGGGTTATACATAGCATTGTATGATGAATTGCTGAGCCACCATATTTTCAATCGGGATATGATCGGACTGATGTCAACGGATCTCGTTAGGTATTTGTACTCTGTATGACGCTAGAATAGTGATTACCCCGCAGGTTTGTCAGAAATAACCATCCTACAAACCCCAAATAGGTTTATCAATCAGTTATACAGACCATTATATAATGACTTTCATGGGCCAACATACTTTCAATCCGGATATGATCGGACCGATGTTAACGGATCTCGTTAGGTATTAGTATTTTGTATGAGGCTAGTATAGTGTGTACCCCGCAGGTTTGTCAGAAATACCCATCCCACACACTCCAAATAGGCTTATCAGCCAATTATATTTAGCATTATATGATGACTTTGCTGGCCACCATATTTGCAATCGGAATATGATCGGACCGATGTCAACGGATCTCGTTAGGTATTTGTACACTGTATGATCCTACTTTAGTATGTACCCCTCAGGTTTGTTGGAAATACCCATCCCACATACCGCAAATAGGCTTATCAGCCAGTTATACATAGCATTGCATGATGAATTGCTGAGCCACTATACTTTAATCGGGATATGATCGGACAGATTTTAACGGATTTCGTTCTGTATCAGTATTCTATATGACGCTAGTATAGTGTGCACCCCGCAGGTTTGTTGGAAATACCCATCCCACATACCACAAATAGCCTTTTCTGCTAATTATACGTGGCATTGTATGATGAATTTGCTGAGCCACCATACTTCCAATCGGGATATGATCGGAACGATGTCAACGGATCTCGTTAGGTATTTGTACTCTGTATTACGCTAGTATAGTGTGTAAGCCGCAGGTTTATTGGAAATACCCATCCCACATACCACAAATAGGCTTATCAGCCAGTTATACAGAGCATTGTGTGATGAATTTGCTGAGCCACCATACTTCCAATCGGGATACGATCGGACCGATGTCAACGGATTTCGTTAGGTATTAGTATTCTGTATGACGTTATTATAGTGTGTACCCCGCAGGTTTGTTGTAAATACCCATCCCACATACCCCAAGTAGGCTTATCAGCCAGTTATACCTAGCATTATATGATGAATTTGCTTGGACACCATACTTTCAATCGGGATAATATCGGACCGATGTCAACGGATCTCGTTAGATATTAGTATTCTGTATGACGCTGGTATAGTGTGTACCCCGCAGGTTTATCAGAAATACCCATCCCACACACCCCAAATAGGTTTATCAATCAGGTATACAAAGCATCATATGATGACGTTCATGGGCCACCATACGTTCAATCGGGATATGATCGGACCGATGTCAACGGATCTCGTTAGGAATAAGTATTCTGTATGACGCTAGTATAGTGTGTATCCCGCATGTTTGTCAGAAATACCCATCCCACACACCCCAAATAGATTTTCCAATCAGTTATACAAATCATTACATGATGACTTTCATGGGCCACCATACTTTCAGTTGGGATATGATCGGACCGATGTCAACAGACCTCGTTAGATATTAGTATTCTGTATGACGCAATTATAGTGTGTACCCCGCAGGTTTGTAAGTAATACCCATCCCACACACCCAAAATAGGCTTCTCAATCAGTTATACAAAGCATTATATGATGACTTTCATGGGCCACCATACTTTTAATCCGGATATGATGGAACCGATGTTAACGGATCTCGTTAGGTATTAGTATTCTGTATGAGGCTAGTATAGTGTGTACCCCGCAGGTTTGTCAAAAATACCCATCCCACACACCCCAAGTAGGTTTATGAGCCAATTATATTTAGCATTTTTTGATGTCTTTGCTGGCCACCATACTTTTAATCGGGATATGATCGGACCGATGTCAACGGATCTCGTTAGGTATTAGTATTCTGTATGACTTTATTATAGTGTGTACCCCGCAGGTTTGTTGGAAATACCCATCCCACATACCCCAATTAGGCTTATCAGCCAGTTAGACCTAGCACTGAATTATAAATTGCTGAGCCACCATACTTTCAATCGGGATATGATCGGACCGATGTCAACGGATTGCTTTAGGAATTAGTATTCTATATGACGCTAGTATAGTGTGTATCCCACAGGTTTGTCAGAAATACCCACCCTACACACCCCAAATAGGCTTATCAATCAGTTATACAAAGCATTATATGATGACTTTCATGGGCCACCATACTTTCAATCGGGATATGATCGGACCGATGTCAACGGATCTCGTTAGCTATTAGTATTCTGTATGACGCTAGTATAGTGTGTACCCCGCAGATTTGTCCAAAATACCCATTCCATACACCCCAAATAGGCTTATCAGCCAGTGATACTTAGCATTATATGATGAATTTGCTGGGCTACCATACTTTAAATCGGGATATTATCGGACCGATGTCAACGGATCTCGTTAGGTAGTTTTATTCTGTATGACGCTAGTATAGTGTGTACCCCGCAGGTTTGTCAAAAATACCCATCCCACACACCCCAAATAGGCTTATCAGCCAGTTATACTTAGCATTATATGATGACTTTGCTGTGCCACCATACTTTCAATCGGGATATGATCGGACCGATGTCAACGGATTTTGTTAGGTATTTGTGTTTTGTATGACGTATAGTGAGTGCCCCGCAGGTTTGTTGGAAATACCCATCCCACATACCCCAAATAGGCGTATCAGCCTGTTATACTTAGCATTATATGATGAATTTGCTGGACGACCATACTTTCAATCGGGATATTATCGGACAGATTTTCAATTATTTCGTTAGGTATTAGTATTCTGTATGACGTTATTATAGTGTGTACCGCGCAGGTTTGTTTGAAATACCCATCCCACATACCCCAATTAGGCTTATCAGCCAGTTATACATAGCAATATATGATGAATTTGCTGGGCCATCATACTTCCAATCGGGATATGATCGGACCGATGTCAACGGTTTCGTTAACAGCCATTTATAAAATAGCATTATCATGATGAATTTACAGGGCCACCTGGATATTCGATCGGGATATGATCGCACCGATGTCAACGGATTTTGTTATTTGTATTCTGTATGACACTAGTATAGTGTTTACCCCGCAGATTAGTTGGAAATACCCATCCCACATACCCCAAGTAGGCTTATCAGCCAGTTATACATAGCATTATTTGGTGATTTTGCTGGGCCACCATACTTTCAGTCAGGATATGATCGGACAGATCTAAACGGATTACTTTAGGTATTTATTAGCGTTTTGTATGTCGATAGTATAGTGTGTACCCCGCAGGTCTGTTGGAAATACCCGTCCCACAAACCCCAAATAGGCTTATCAGCCATTTATACATAGCATTATAAGATGATTTTGCTGGGTCGCCATACATGATTGGACCATTTTAAACGGATTTCGTTAGTTATTAGTATTCTGTATGACACTAGTACAGTCTGTACCCTGCAGGTTTGTTGGAAATGTCTATCACACACAATTTAACTAGTTATACATAGCATTATAATTATTATGAATTTGCTGGGTCATCATACTTTCAATCGAGATATGATCGGACCGATTACAACGGATTCAAGGGATCCCCTTTTCTGTATTTATAATTAAGTTTGTTTGTTTGTTTGTTTTACGTCAGTTCCAACACAAGTAAGGTTATATAATTATGACGGTTGATTTTTTCCCTGGGTAGAACCAGTACTGAATCGACACTTCCTCACTTACAAGTCGAGCTCCGAGTGGGATTCGAACCCGCAGCGGTGAGAGGCGAAGGTTTACAACGCAACGTCGTTAACCATTCGGCCACGGAGACGCTCTTATAGGAATTTTAAGAGAACCAGATAACTGAATGTGCCTTTTACAAGCTAAAGGTAAATATTATGCCAACCATGCATTGAGATGGCGATACAAATAGTGTAATGTATATCATTTAAAGAAGGCCCACGAATTCAGCTATGTAATCAGGTCCTGGATTTTGAAGTACTTTTTCTGTACTTTGTGCATAGAGGATACATTTAAGGAATGAAAGGTGGGAATGGAAGGAAATCCATTCCTGGATGATTCTAGCAGCATTTTAATATTGATCCGAAATGGGTTGTAGATAAATGAGTAGCAGCCTGTTATGCATCCATAAGTACTTTTGGTTCAAGGCAATAACATAACTTATTTGCATGTTGGGCCCTGTCACAATTTGAGTAAACTGATTTTTGCACTTATTTTGCTCTTAGTAATGGGATTTAAACCAGTCTATTTTCACGGCTACCATTATATAACGACGTTTTTCATTGGACTAGAGGTCGAGCACGTCTTAATGAACCAAATGAATGAAAAGGACCGCATGGACACGTTCATATAAGGCACCATCCACATGTTAAAAACATATCAAAAAATTATTTTATTCATTCCCTTCAGAACTTGCCACATTGACTAAATAGCTGTAAATGGAGAATATTAATTTGTATTCCCTTCAGAACATGCCGGCATTCTACTAAATATGTTGTAAATTGAAAAATATTATTTTTCATTCCCTTCAAGTTCAGAACTTAAACATTGAACGTGTCCATTTTTCAAAAAATGCGAAAAATGTGTAAATCACAAAGACGATCTGTGTCCACATTTCCAAAAACTTGATATTTTACCCCCAAAAAGTAATCCAAGCCCCTTTTTCTATGTATTTGTCCCCAAAGGAGACCCTTTCCCCGGAATATACCTTCCATGTGTCACATTATAACAACTTCTAAAATGTGGACACAGCTCTATAAGGCGGTGTGTCCACATTTAAAAAAACCCACACTTTTCTTAGGAAAACCATACTTTTTTAAAATGTGGACACAGCTCTATAAGGCGGTGTGTCCGCATTTAAAAAAAGACACTTTTCTTAGGAAAAACATGCTTTTTTAAAATGTGGACACGGCTCTATAAGGCGGTGTGTCCACATTTTTAAAAAAGACACTTTTCTTAGGAAAACATACTTTTTTAACATGTGGACACGGCTCTATAAGGCAGCGTGTCCACATTTTAAAAAAGTATGGTTTTCCTAAGAAAAGTGTATTTTTTTAAAATGTGGACACACCGCCTTATAGAGCCGTGTCCACATTTTAAAAAAGTATGTTTTTTCTAAGAAAAGTGTCTTTTTTAAAATGTGGACACGGCTCTATAAGGCGGCGTGTCCACATTTTAAAAAAGTGTGTTTTTCCTAAGAAAAGTGTCTTTTTTAAAATGTGGACACGGCTCTATAAGGCGGCGTGTCCACATTTTAAAAAAGTGTGTTTTTCCTAAGAAAAGTGTCTTTTTTAAAATGTGGACAAGGCTCTATTAGGCGGCGTGTCCACATTTTAAAAAAGTGTGTTTTTATAAGAAAAGTGTGTTTCTGAAAATGTGGACACGGCTCTATAAGGCGACGTGTCCTCTTATTTTAGAAGTTTAATAATGTGATACATGGAAGGTATATTCCGGGGAAAGGGTCTCCTTTGGGGACAAATACATAGAAAAAGGGGCTTGGATTACTTTTTGGGGGTAAAATATCAAGTTTTTGGAAATGTGGACACAGATCATCTTGTTGAAATAGGCATTTTTGCCTGTTTTGGAAATGTGAACACAGATCATCTTGTTGAAATAGGCATTTTTGCCTGTTTTTGGAAATGTGGAAACGCAAGGTGATAAGGAATTGCGGTGTTTTGGCCGTTTTTTAAATTCTAATCAGTTTCACTGTTGCAAAATTCTGAAGGGAATGAAAAGGAATTTATCCCAATTTATCCCAAAAATTGGGATAAAATCCTTTTCATTCCCTTCAAATTTTGCAAAATCTGAAGGGAATTAGCACAGACGTTTCGACAACAATTTGAAGGGAATGAAAAACATCAAACCCTTAAATTAGCACAAACGTTTCGACAACAGTTTGAAGGGAATGAATAACATCAAACCCTTAAATTAACACAGACGTTTCAACAAAAAACTGAAGGAATGAATAACGGAAATATAGCTTTTTTTTTGTTGAATGCTGCAAGTTCTGAAGAGAATAAAAAAATATGTATCCATTTACAATGTTGCAAGTTCTGAAGGGAATGAAAAAAGTATATAAATTATCTCAATGTAAAGGTTATTCTATTAAGGTTGCAGTATCTGAAGGGAATGAAAACTTGTTTATACGGAAATATAGCTCTTTTTGTAGTTATAAGGAAATATCAGAACACACCACAGCAGTAAACGTGCCATGAATATTTCTACGAACTAGGCCTATGTCCTTGTGATGACACAATTGTAAAGGCATTTAATTTCATTCATAAAATTGTTGACTGCGTCCCTTGCTGAAGCGATATAGTTCATTCATCGAGTTTATGGTTCGTAAACCAGAATGTTATCGCGCGCTTATTAGTTTAAATTGACCAATTAAAACAATTGTTGCATAATTCTGACTGGTTTACAACGGATTTTACCTCGATGTTGTCTGCTAAGATGGCCGCGTCAGAGAAATAGGAAAAAGTGCAGTTGTCAACATAAATTGCATATTTCGAACATCAAACGATCATTGAAGGTAATTTTATTGACGCAGTAACACTACACTTGTATTAGTGTTACATGTTTTATGTTTCGTCTCCTCCAGAATCACCGACTTTTTCCAGAATGATCGATCGATGTTGAACATATTTTTTTTTTAAAAAGGGTCAATTTCGGAAAATGGTCAAATACGTCTTGGTCTAAAAACGGTTAAACATGGCAATTAAATCATATTTTGATATTTTTTTAACATGTGGACACACCGCCTTATATGAATGTGTCCACTTTTTCAATATTAAGTAGAAAAAACATAAAAAAAACACTTTAAAAAAAGTCTCAAAATCAGTTTACTCAAATTGTGACAGGGCCGCATGTTGCTTCAAGACAATAACATAACTTCTTTGCATGTCTCACAGAGGATTCTGAGACTGATTCAGCTACACAATTATGTCTTTCAAGCAAGTCTGGAACACCAACAGTTGTGTATCGATGTAAATAAAATGACTGAAATCTCTTTTTTCGATTGTTTAGTTCATGTCAAACTCGGCAGTGCGATATCGGGGAGTTCTTTCGAGCATGGAAATCAGTAAATTCCACTTAAAAATAAATAATATATATTGAGACCAACGTTTGAGTCGTATTGTCGAAAAGAAAACAAGATCTACGTCGCAATTGACAAATGTTTGAGTGATACTTAGAAAAGTTAAGCAGTACAAGGGATACCACAGGTTCAGGTATTAGGACAAATGGTTCAGATTCAAGCAAAGTGCCGGCTAACTGTCAAAACATTTTATGATTATCTCGAAATAAAACTGAATTGTTTTTGCGAATCGCAAAATCAGTCGTAGGCATGTTTAACAAAGCCAACTGTTGTAACAGAAGATAGAAAACAAACAGTTCATGTGTCTATTGAGAAAGATAAACGTGCACCATGTAACCACGTAGGGGCTCATACACAAATAAGTATACGTGGAAAACATAAATTTAAGAACGGGTGTAGGGAAATTATAATGTCCGGCTCTGACACTGACGTGGCTGTCATCAAAACGCCCTAAGAACATTGGCATAGATCAGCTTTGGATTGCCTATGGAAGAGGGAAGGATTTAACATGTCTATGAATACATTACATCGTGCTCCAGTTATGTCCAAAGACAGGAGTATTTTCTTTATTTCATGTCTTCACATGCTGCTAAACCCTCCACCCTTGCTAAACCGTTGCAACCTTCCACGGGAAAGGGGAAGTATGCATGGCAAACTTGGAATATATACTTGAAACTGGAACAGAAAATGTTGTAAACCTCAGCAACATGCGCCTAGCGGTATTGATGAATCAGATTATGATGCTTTAGGTGAAAGTTCATGTGTTATGTATGATAAATCAAGCAGTACACGGATGGTAAATAAAGCCATTATACAAAACAGTTCTTGAAATTACGCAATTCCATCAACAAGCTACATTAATGCATCATGCATATCGATGTGGCTATCAAGCATGATGTGAATGGTCTCAGTCAGGTATGCACCTGTGTGGTGGTCCTAGGGCTGGGGAGGTGGTGGGGGCGGGCATACCCAGGGGTTATCAAACAAATGTACAACTTTGATGTCTAATTCCCATCACTAGGGGCAAGATTTATGTATAATTCCGCAAGGTAGGGGTTGAGATCAAACTCTCCATGTTTGTGTATGAATTCCGACCACGGGGAATAGTTTTTGTCTAATCCCTGGGGAATGCCCTGCCGCCCCCACCCTAGGTAGAGTAAAAGATGGATAGGTGCAGGTGCATACTACTAAATATCAGGTTATACTTTATCCGTCTTAATGTTTCTGCACATATGCTGGTGACCACTGGAACCGTATTGGACAAATCGTTTCCGCGTGTCAGCTATATGTGAAGCATTTCGGCAATGTGGTTGTAAGAAAAAGAAACCGCACATGTAGCAGTTGCAAATGCTACCGTGCTACTTTGGCGTGTACAGCGCCATATAGCTATGCGTGGCAATTTGAACAGTTTATCAGGACTAAATATAAAAGTAGATATACAATTCGAACAGGAAATGTAGCATTCACAGAACACAATCAACCAAATCATACATTAAAAACAAACAATAATTATAAGGGAAAATAGAAGCAAAGCATGCAACACTACAACCATAACAGTGTTGATAATATGGGTACGGCCTTAGCAGTCAGTAGAAAAAAAACGCCGCCGAAAGATAGTATCAGTTCAAACTTAAGTTTAAGATCATACAAAATAAAAAGTCTAAAATATGTCAATATTGGTAGTGTTTTGTATTTCTATGTATTTTTTTTTTTATGGTTTATGGGTTTATGGGTAGGGCATTGATTTAATTGGCAATAGCAAATAGTAAGTAGGTGTGTCCCGTTAATAAGTACATCCGGATACCATTATGCATATTTTAATACGTATTTTAATACGTATATAACGGCAATTATATGAATACCCGAACATCTGATAACCACTACAGAATGTAAAGTATAGAACATATAGTTTGTGGTGGGTGGGGTATACTCATATTTTTATTTTGAGTAAATGCATAATGCATGAGAGAAAGTATTATTTTAATATACAGATGTATCTTATATTTACAGTATTTTGGTCGCAATCTTTGATATTTGGTGGCCATCTTGAAAATGATCGAAATATAATTGGCTCAGGTTATTTTTCATTTGAATATAATATTTGCAAGCACTGTGCAAAATATCATACTTGTATCACAATCTGAACTATTTTCTGGTTATTTCGTCCGCTATATACTGCTAGTTCCATGTCTGCCTCTAATGTGGCAGAGTAAGGGAAGACAGGGGCGTTTTATATACCTCATATACGCGCGTGCGTATAATTCAGAGTTGGGTGTCGGAAAAATGAAAAAGCTAAAAATACGAAATTTTTTGTGGGGTTAGGGTGAGGGTTGTATAATTTACTCTCTAATTTACTTTACTAAGAATTAGAATAGCTTCAAATACGTTTCTAGTAAGTCGTTCAAAACTACTTATTCAGGGTTCAATTTTTCAAAAGATTTCCAGTGGGAGGCTTCCCCGGACCCCCACCAGCGGGAGGGGGACTCCATCCTCCGTGCCCCGCTCCCGCATTCACCCCCGTTCGTATACCCCAAATCACCATGGAAGACACTGTTTAACAATAGGCACAATGGGATGTATATAACCAGAACCAGAACGCAAACACAATATGGAAAAGGAAACAGTTGCGCTGTCAACAATCAAATATCGGTACCATTGCTTGTAAACATTGTGTTTACCTATGCAATTTCAGTTTAGGTCGTTATACTACTCAAGAAGTTTTGGTCTTGGAAATTGAAAAACTATCTTTCTAAAAAGTATGAGGACGATGAAAAATTCCATCTTACTCAATGATGAAAGGTCAGTGAGTCAATGATTATGACGAAAATGTCGTAAGTCGTAAGAAAGCTGCAAAAATCATAACAAACACTATTCTAAGATTCCTTCTGTTTGACGCATCTGTCAGACTGAGTCAGATCCATGACATCTTGTGTTTCAATGTCGCTTCATTCAGCTGTTATAGGTCGCCAATGTACGCATACAAGATAAAACCAAAACAACAACTTATCTAGCAACTAATTAACTGGTATCAGCGTCTCAAACAAAACGTACTCTTGAAATGTCACTGGCAAACGCTGTTTGTAAATATGTAGACATATCAAATGTTTTATGTTCCCAACAGTTACAAAAATGTATTTTTTCCTGTTGGAGCCTTGGAAAACGTTGAAAATACCCTCTTGAGCACCGCTGCTAAAGGGTCATTTCATATTCCCCAACCATATCCAACAAATGAAAGAACGCGATTGTTCATATTTATGTTATATGAGTGTAACTGCTGTTGAACTCAATACTAATATAGTATCTGTGCCCGAAATTCCTATTGATTGAAAGCCAGATTCTTATCTAAAAGGAAATGTTTGATGGAACATACGTTAGTTTACTTTTCAAATCTGCACTTGACAACACTGACAGTGTTTCCTGTGTGTGTTTGTCCTGGAATGCTACTTTTCCTGTTCGATTTTTATACTTTTTATATCATTATTTCTTACAGTCTCAGACAAAAGAATCCTACATATGTGTGCGTCAACAACTGACTCTTCTTTAAGAAAACTGCTACAGCAGCAGTGATCAAACATTGTATGGCTTTTCTGTAACTATCTACACGCTACTTCAATCTACGCATTTAATAAATGTGTTCAATGGCAGTAGCCAGACAGACACGATATGGATACTAATGTGTTGGTTGACGATAAATCTTTAGTAGGCGCCACATAGAAATGACAATTATGTATTGCCGTGGTGTGTGTGTGTGGGTGTGGGTGGATGATGGGTTAATAAACGGCCTCCATTTTCATTTATAGGACAGTACGATAAGTGTGGACATTTTACAATACTAATTGGTTTCACAAATGATATGTGTTCGGCATTGTTAGCTATTAAAACATACTAAGTTATTAAGATCTTTTTCAAATGTTATTGCTGTATATTTTGTTTGACTCTTGCCGCCATTTTGAAATTCTTAAAATAGTAACGTGTTGTGTGTTGATTGTGATCGACATCACCTATACGTTAAGATAATTTAAAAACATATTCCAGAAAAAGAGAAATAACCGAGAAAACTTCATCTTTTAATTTGTACTATCTTTAGCATGGCGACCATTTTGAATATCTTAAAAGAGCACCCAGGTAACTTCGTCAGTTTGGCATTATTTCTAAAAACGCTTGTATTGGTTCAAACTTGTTCTGTACACATTTTGGTGATTTTGTCCAACGTGTCTATATAATTTCATATTGACACAGCTAAATGTATATTTGATATTTGAGGACATGTTTTGTGAGAATCTCCAACTTGAGAATTATTTGAGAACTTTATTTGAGAACTGTAATATAGTGTAGCATGTTTTATGAGAATCTTAAATTTGAGAACTATTGGAGAATTGTAATATTTTGTTGAGACTATTGAACTTGAGTTTAGAAATGTGAGAACATGTATTCAAATAATTGAGAATATGGGATATCTGACCATGAGATTATCATACTGTATAGTTAGCTTGAACTATTTGAGAACTATTTGAGAGCTTTATTTGAGAACTTGACAATATTTGAGAACTTAAAGAGTTTGTTGAGACTGTTGGATTTGGAATAGATGTAGATATAACATGTATAACACGAATCATTTCGCCAATAACAATCATAAAAAGTCATACCATCTTTAAAATTAACTATAGGAACAGCTCAAAACCATTTGCTTACTAATGTTTTCGCCACTCAGTACGCAGTACTTTGATTGATATTTGGAATCATGTTGTTCGAGTGGTAATAAACAGAACAATACCGTTTCTGGGTATAAGACTGCACTAGTGCTAATCTAGTTTCAGTTTTCCTGAGAGGAGCATTTTTTATATAAAAAAAAATGGCGGCATGCGGTACTCCAGAATGCAAAACTTTTAATTGTCGATAAACACAATAATCGTCGTTCAAGCAAGCCATCGGATCCACCTAACATGCTTTTACTTTCGGTGCTCAAACGATGACCGGGCCTGCATATTCAATTTAACATAGCTATGCCCCTGACATATACCCTATAATTATATTATATACACATACCCTCTACATCCTTTCACACCATGTTCTCGCAACCTATATATCATTACATTGTATGTCTCTTTAACCTCTATATCCGTTCATATTATGTAGCCATACCCTCCATATACTTTCATATTATATCCCTATACCCTTTATATCCTTTAATATCCTTACGTAGTATGTCCCCATACCCTCTATATCCTTATGTTCCAATACACCCTATATCCTTATGTTCCAATACACCCTATATATTATATCCCCATATCCAATTTATCCTCGGATGTTATGTCCCGTGTCTCCATACCCGTTCGTATTATGTCCATATACCCTGAATATACTTACATATTATATCCTCATACTCTTTATATCCTTACATATCCTTACATTGTATGTCCACATATTCCTATATATCCTTACATATTATGCATAACCTTAATATACGTGCATATTATATTCCCATACCCTGTTTATGCTTCATAATATTTTACGAACTCTCTAAATATTTACATAATATTATATCCCCCATATATATCCTTATATAATATGTCAACGCACTCTCTATATACTTATTATAATCTATGTTATCCTCATACCCTATATATCCTTACATATCATATCCCCATACCCTATATATCCTTATATAATATGTCCATATACCCTCTATGTAATAAAGAGGGTATGAGGACATATTATATAAGGATATATAGGGTATGTGGATATTATACTTACACAATTATTTTAACCCCATGCACTATACATCCTTGCATAATATGTCCCATACCCTCCATAGCCTTACATAACATGTCCCCGTACTCTCTATATACTTATATATTATAACCCCATGATACATTATTATATGACCTGAATACCTGGATAGAGTTTTGACAAACGGTTTTGTAGAGTAATTTTGCCATTATTTGGCGGTTAGTTTCTTTAACATATAAATATGCGAAAATATGTCTTCACGAAGGACACTTAGCTTCGTATATACCTCGCTGAAATCGGCATTATTTTGGGTTTTGCAACACCATTTCGCTATGACACGAGACTATTTATAATACTGTTGTAAAATATGAAATTGTTTGAAGATACGTGTGGCTTCGTTTCGAGAAGCTTATTACGATATGTGTACTATAATGTGCAGGGCTTCGCTTCATGCGAAGGTGACCAGCCTTCACAGTACCCTCACAGTACCCTCACAGTACCCCCACAGTACCCTCACAGTACTCTCATAGTACCCTCACATTACCCTCACAGTACCCTACTTTACCCTCACAGTACCCTCATAGTACCCTCACAGTACCCGATAACGCCTCCTCCCTCCACTCCTCCTCCTCATCCTCCCTCTTCCTCCTCATTCTCCTCTCCTCCTATTTCCTCCTCTTCCTCCTTTCTCCTCCTCCTCCTCCTCCTCTTTCTCTCTCTCTCTCTGTATGCGTGCGTGCGTGCGTGCGTGCGTGCGTGCGTGCGTGCGTGCGTGCGTGCGTGCGTGCGTGCGTGCCTGTGTACTTTAAACACACATATCATGAAGAGTTTTACAGATACAAGTTTCATTCATGCCAAATCCCATCACAAATTTAACTTTCTTTCCAATGAGATAGTATTTTGCTTTCTCTTACATTTAGAGCAAAAAAGGAGTTTGACGGAAACTGTGTCTATGTTAAAACTTTGGTTTTTAAGAGAAAAGCGAAAAATGATAACATTTTTAACTTTAAACATATTTTTATACACTTTCTTATTTTGAAAATATACATACATTACTATAATCCCATTTTGCTATTCACTATGAAACTTTTGAATGTATTCTCATCAAAATCCGTGAATAATTTAGAGAGAAGACAGCAGGAAAAGTTAAGGTGTCACGTGATATTTTTGATACTTCATTGGTTAAGATTTCCTATCTGTTTATTAATATGGCTGTGGTTTACTACGCTGTGTATTGTTATTATTTCATCGACTAGGCAAATGTCCGTATATTTCAAATGTGTGTATTGTATAGTTCCAGTCGCTAGCGTGGCAAACCTTTTTTTCCTGTAAATTATTACTCTACATGTGTACAGGTACGATGTGCATAACTCGACGTTTTCTGCTCCAAAATCATGATTCAAGTGATAGATCTAAATGAGAAAATACATGAATCTTCTGACAGGTTTAAGCATGCATACACATCTTTATACATTACAAGAATGAACACGTACAGAATTGTTATCGATCGGTCACAATTCAACGTATATTGTGGAGAACAAATTACCTTCATCTGATCTTAATGTTAAACTGTTTTCTTTCCTCATAAAATATTGTCTCGTCTATTACACTTTGTACATGTAAAATTGAATTATCTAAAAATATTTCTTCAATAATTCATTGAAATAAACACACGTTATTTCGGAGATAATACGTTAAAGCATCGTGTTTTATTAGGGAAAACTAGTCTACGGACGACAGTACCTTTTTATCCCTGTTATGCATTTCTTAAGTGTCGTTAAAAACATATTATGCACAAAATGTGTGATCTTTCAGACAGTGTAAAATTCAATAATATCCAATATCTATTACAAATGTTATATGGGTTTTAATTCACTCGTTATACATATTTCATCACAATGAAGTACATATATCACCTGTGTTTATTGAGAAACAGTACACAGTACACACTGGATAAGCCACTGCTACTGAGCCTAATTTGCTTAATAGCATGCCGTAAAGTTATTGAAGATTTTTATTCTGATAAAGGAAATACGCTCGTTCAGAAGTTCGTCTTCTGTTCATTCTAAACATAGTACTATTTCGCAACGCCTTAAAACGTGCCTGTTCATGTCATGTCCTAAAATAGAAAAACATTTTACAATCGACAGAAACATGGCTATTTCACAATATTGCATCTGAACCATTTCGCAATATTTCATCATCTGATGACGTCATTCCTACGCATGCGCCCAGCGTGATGCCAAAGTGTCGCATATACTACTCTTACATAAACATATTGTTTCCCAAACGGCTTTCCTTAGAAAGACAAGTTAACAACACTGCTTAAAATCAAAACAATTTTTGATAAAACATGTGTTTTACACTTTACCCTATAAATCGTTATTACCGAAATCACTTTTGAGATTGCACAACGTGTACGTTTGGAACAAGTTTTGTTCCCCTGCTAGCATACTGGTAATTGTTTAGCAAACGAATATGACCAATGACAGATAGACTCGATACGAAAACCATGCTGTATTACTGCGATACGACAACTTTTGGATTTTTTCTTCAGATGGCGGGAGGTATACAGTACTGGTTCTACCTAGTAAACAATACGGTGATCTGCCTCTACCGCAAAAAAATCTACCGTCATATATGGCCTAACATGTGCTAAAATTGACGTAAAACACTAGTCAAACAAAACAAAACCAATAAAAACAAGATATCCGGATAGACAGACGGACGAGACACGGACCTCTCACTACCCTATTACATTGTGCGAAGTTTCATTGCAGTTCCATTCGTAGTTTTTCAGTTATTCTCCGCACAAGAATTATAATTTACAAAGGGCAATAACTATAGTTTGAATAAGGATAGAGTTGTGGTACGTATACTCGGCACTTCCCCTTATTTCCCTCTATCATTGTATGAAGTCTAATTGCAGTCCCTTAAGTAGTTTTTGACCAGACAATATTGACAAAGCGGCAACTATATAAATGGGAAACTGAAATGGCTCAGGTTCTTGACATGACCACGACACACTTAGGAATTATTCGGCCAAATCTCATGCTTGTATCACAATTTGAACTATTTTGCCAAAATTACTTAGTTATATCCTCCGCTAATACAAACAAGCTGAATGCGAGCGCAAGCGATTGCCTGCGCTCAATGTTTATAAACATGTTTGGCTGAAAGTATTTTAAATACTGCTATATACTTTGCAAAGGGGTTGGGGTGGCCTAGTGGATAGCACGGTGGATTTGAAATCCGGAGGGCTCGGGTCCAAGCCTCACCGGTGACACTGTGTTTTGTTGGTGTGTTCTTGGGCAAGACACTTTTCATTTGCCTCCGTCGTATGGTGACGTAAATCGGGCGGTCCTCTGAGCATGTAAGAGAACCACAGAAATCTAGTCTTAAGTAAGAATAGGGCAGGTTCCCGGATGTATTGATGCGGCGTTAATAACATTCAATTCATAATTTACAATATGAATTTGGTTACGTCCAGATAACAAGTGTGAACACCTCCCCTCCCCTCCCCAACACCCCCTCCCCCCACTCCACCCAAATCAAAGAAGCAGTCAAGCATATTTAACATGTTTGTCTTATTTTAGGCAGCACGCACCGGGTCAAACTGTGTTCATCATAGGAGTTTACGAATAACATAATTATTCTGAAATGCACCAGAAACAAAGATTTTCTAATGGACATGCCCGCTAAGATAACCAAGATCCACACCCGGATATTGTCTTTACACCCCACCCACCACTCACCCCATTTTAGAGACATATATTGGAGATTGCGATCGGGGATGATCCTCCTCCTTACCACCCACGAACAACAAAAAAAGTCTAATATTCTCTGATAAGTGTCCATCGAATGGGGACATAAACCGCGCGGCCCCGTGTATCGCAGTCTTATTTATTCTCTGAACACGTTAAAGAACCATAAACAGCTATTCATTAATAAGTAATCAGTAAGAGTAGGGCAGGTTCCAGGATTCCTATGTATTGTTCCCCTCTCTCATGGTCGGCTCTAAATTACATAGTATAATGTGTTGATCATCTGTTAAATAAGGCAACACTTTAAAATATATTAGTTTGCCCGACCTTAGATTTTTCAGACGGGGTGGTAGGTATGGATTTTTTCCCCTACCATGTAGATCTATGTCAGGTTCTTTTGTGAATGCTGTTTAAAGTTTAACTGTTTGTTTGGACACTACTTTTTGTACTTATTAAAGATGATTTTAGTATAGTGTGTATTGCAAAGTTGAAAATCTTAACCGTGTACTGTATATAAAATTCCTATCTAAAACTATTGATAAACACTGTCTGCGTTTTTCCATTTTTTTTTTAAAAATAATGGCCTAAAACGCAATTCAATTACTTCTCTGATAATGACATGCAAATTAAATAGGACAACAAATACTTATTAACTTAGAACAATGTGTCCATGCGACACCGATGCCCCGCTATAGTCAATTGAATTGGGATTTTAAGGCGCACCAACACATGAAAAGGTTATATGGCTCCTAGAAGGCATGAACATGCCAGGCTCATCTTCCATGTACATCGAGATAAAATATTGAAAATGGGCCTAGAACCTTCCAACCCTGAACTGCAGAGTTGCTGCAAATTCTATCGTAGAAACTCCATTTACGCTGGAGCCACGTTATTGTTTTTCTGCCACTGCTCTTTTGATGCGAGCGAGATAGCACCTGAAACAATGCAAATGATAAAATGAACATGAATTTGGGGGGGGGGGGGGGATTCTACCCCTCTGCCTACCCGTCCAAAGGGATCTGCAGTGGCCCTATTATTTGCCCCATGACCAAACGGGGGCCCCCGGGAACCACACGGGGACCGCTATTGTCAAACAAATTCTGTAAATTAAAAATGGAATTTACGGGTGGTCGAAAGGATGGAGGGACTGATAGACGGACGGACACACAAGGGTAACACTAAATGCCCGCTCCACGTTCGTGATTGTCCAGCAGCTGTGCTTATATTTCTTGTTCACTGGCCAAATAAAGTCCGTTCAAACAACGTCCTAACTGCTAAATCCGTTTTTTCTCCCTGGTGTTTAAGCGTGCGCAGGTGCGGTCTATTTTTTTTTAAATATCCAAAAATAATCGACTTAACTAAGTTAATTAAATGTAAATTAGAAAGCATATAAACTTTATTTTAAATACATATTCACATTAGTTATTTTTGGAAAGCGGTTAGGATATCGTAATTTTGTCAAAGAGATGCAATTTGCGATCAGATGAAGGTGTCTTCTGAAATACGTATAGGCAAAGACGTCTTAATTAAGTCATCTTAAACCATAAGGCCGATATACGTTTCCGTAGTAATGAGTTTAACACTACACATATACTTACTAGTAATTACATGTACCATAGTTAATGCGATACTATGCCAGCGATTCGAGCAAATCAGACATGATGCATAACAAATACAATTTAGAGTTTTCATATTAACTACAGAAAAGAAGAAAAAATAATACGAATAAAGAAAAAAGAAGTTGACAACAGTATTAAATACGTATTAAAATCATAAATGTATCAATATTTGTTTTCACTGTTGACGCGACGTCGACAGAGACGTCTTTTTCGTAAGGGTGTTGTGTTTATCAAAACAAGCATACTGACAAATATATTCCGATGACCAGTAACTTTTATTTTATATTCCGATAGGAAATTACATTCTCGACGACATATTACAATTGTGCAGTTTTTTATCGAGCTATTTGATAAACGGCTTTAATGTCGTTTTTTCATAACATGTTCAAGCCAAACAAAGGGTTAAAAAAATAGGAAATTCTAGAAAGAATAGTTTACAGCTTAACTTAAATGATATGGTTTATATATCAGATGAAAGGTCTCATCATGACGAACAGTGTGATGTAAAAAAAATTGCATGCGACTAAACTAACGCTTTGTGATGCTAAAAACGTCGACAATTGAGTACAAACGCGACTTTTATGAAAACGTCAAACCTAGCCATATTTGAGACGTTATTATTAAAATATTGTTTACATGGCGACAAAACAAAATTCAGATTCAAATCGCAAATATTTTCAAATTTACAAATATGCGTACCCGGGAATTTTCCAATAGGTCAATTCCCCCAGTTATATATCATCTCTCCCAGTGGCCATTACATTGACGTATGAAAGGACTGACAACTCTGGGTAGAGATTTATCGTGTTTATATAGTAAATTACCAACCTTAGTTATAGAACACACCCATGTTCCTCGAACGTCCTCGTATGTGCAGTTTACAGGCGTATCCCCTCGCACACAGCCGACAATGTAAACCAAAAGTAGAATAGAAATGAACGGTGTCCGCTCTATGTTCATTGGTTACTCTTTATAAATGTTACTCTTTATAAATGGTAGTTTCCAAAGTAAACGTTGTTGTGTTGTGAGCTCATTAACACATTAAAAAAGTCAGAGACGTACTGTATTAGATTTCTGGTGAAGCGAAAACAATATCATTTTACATTATCACATGATATCAAACGGAGCGCGATGTAGATAATATGATCATACATGTGACGATGCCAAGGTTATTAAAGGTAGATAACCACTGTAGACAAATTTGAACAGGGGCAGATTTGACAGGGATAATATGATTAACACGGGCACTGACATGGGACAGCAACCTCAGAAGGAGATGAGATACAGGATGAGCTTACCACCATACTTTTGAAACCTGTATTATCCCCACCTATTTTACAAAAGGTAGCTTACCTTTGACAAAAGATCCCGACTCCGCCAGAATTTTAACTGGCAAATCCAGGGTTTGAACCTAAGGAGTAGAGGCGTAAGTTATACGTACTCGGCACGGTATAGCGGCCATGTTCCTGCAATCCATTGCTTGACTGTGACGGTGTAGCGGTCATGTTCCTGCAATTCATTACTACTAGTCTAGACTGTGACTGTGTAGCGGCCATGTTCTTGCAATTCATTACTAGACTGTGACTGTGTAGATGCCATGTTCCTGCAACTCATTACTAGACATGACTGTGTAGCGGCCATGTCCCTGCAGTTCATTACTAGACTGTGACGGTGTAGCGGCTATGTTCCTGCAATTTATTACTAGACTGTGTAGCGGCCATGTTCCTGCAATTCATTACTAGACTGACGGTGTAGCGGCCATTTTTTTGAAATTCATTACTAGACTGTGACTGTGTAGCGGCCATTTTCCTGCAATTCATTACTAGACTGTGACTGTCTAGCAGCCATGTTCCTGCAATTCATTAATAGACTGTGACTGTCTAGCGGCCATGTTCCTGCAATTCATTACTAGACTGTGACGGTGTAACGGCCATGTTCCTGAAATTCATTACTGTGTAGCGGCCATGATCCTGCAATTCATTACTAGACTGTGACGGTGTAGCGGCCAAGTTCCTGCAATTCATTACTAGACTGTGACGGTGTAGTAGCTTTGTTCCTACCATTCATTAGTAGACAGGGGCGTAACGTGGCATACTCCCTTACTCCCAGGAGGAACTTGGAAAAACAACTTTAAAATATAATTATCCTAAAACATTTCAAAAAACAATAACAATTAGAGGAGGAGAGGGGCAGGGGTGGAAAATTACCGATTTTCTGAGAGCATAAAAAGTCTATATTCCTGACAAATATCGTTTTAACAAGCACCATGTTGTCCAAAGATTGTGAAAGGGGACACCTACTCCCAAATCCTCCCCCACTCGGCGCTTCGCACCTCATATAGGAGTATGTTGAAAACAGGCCACGCTATGCCCCTGCTAGACTATGTGTAGTGACCCTGTTCCTGCGCCGCCTACTTTGGCATTTTACGCTTTTGTGAAAATCATTTCCTAGGTGGCAGGTCACTATGAGATTGACCTTTGACCTACTGTCATGTTTTATTAGCCTATCAAAAAACGCAAACCAAACATAGGATTCCTCCCGCAAATCGAGTAATGCTCCATTGTCTGGTATCCCCACAATGAATGATATATGAACCAGATTGAAGATGTCCAACGCAGTTTCCGAATTGCAGTGGAGTAGTGGTAAGATTGTCTGACCTGCAATCGGGAGTTCGTGGGTTCGAGTACCGAAGACGTTAAAATGGTAGTAGTTAATTGTAGCCCTTGCTTGACAAGCAATTAATGGGTAGTATAGTGCTACGTCTGGATGACCCGGTGTCAGAATAATGTGACTGGGTGGAGTATCACGTAATACGGCGTGGTATTCAAGTGTGGGAGCACTCGATCTGCTTCAAGTAGGCTGTAGATAGATACATAGCACTACACACAATCACTCACTAGACAGTCCTCACTCCATTGTGCCCAGTTGTACCGGGATTATATGGTGGCTATCAGGGCGGAGGGACTATACTCATTAAAGTAGCTATCCCGCCAACAAAGATCAAATTTTACAACATGTACATAGTTTCTAAACCTACAGACGAAGAGGTATTTATATATTTTACATGTTTTGAGAATCCAAACTATAGAGACACAATATAAACGACTTTAACCAATCAGGTCAAACTCCAAAACTGGAGAGTCGAATTAAGAGTTACCAACTCATAATTCATGTATTAAAAAAAACAACTATGCAATCTACATTACTATACGACACCTAGACACAGTTTGATAGTGTAATTTTGCTGTTATTTGGAGGGTTAGTTTTTTAAAAGTTCACATACTCCAATGCAGTGCACTTTCGCTGGGCAACAGCGTCCACAAAGGGGGTCAGGACCTGCACCGAAAAAGGGACAGCCGACGGGACCTGCACCGAATTCAAATCAGAGACGAAATGGACAGCCGACGAACACATCGAAATGTGACAAATGTGGATATACGCACACTAAAAACAAGTGCCCTGCATACGGAAAACTATGTAACAATTGCAAGAAATGAAATTATTTCTCCAAGATGTGTCGATCAAACTCAGTGAACGAAGTGTCTGACAATCTCGCGAATTCGGAATATTACATTGACTCTGTGTATTCTAAAATTAGAATAATCAGGCATTTGTGGCAATTGAGGTAAGCAAAAGCTTTACTCAGTTTAAGCTAGACACAGGTGCACAAGTAAATATTATACAACTACATATTTACAACACACTAGGTGTTAAAAGGCCACCCGTGCAGTTGACTGCACATAACGGCAGTAAACTTAACACACTAGGTCACTGCTCCCTTCCCTGCAAGTGCGTACTACTGACTTTTACATTGTAGAGACAAAGTCATTTTAGGTTTACGGTCATGTATTGACTTTGGACTGATTATGTAAGTGTACTCCCTTGATAAGGACGCGTCTCCAGACAGCTGGACGACATGCATCCATTGAATAAAGAAGTCATACTTGCCGAATATGCCGATTTGTTCAAAGGCATAGGTCCAGCCCCGGTGAATGTGACATTAAGATTGACACGAATGTACCCCCGTAGTTCACCCACCTAGGCGAGTTTATGTCGCACTGCTTGACAAACTCAAAACGGAATTAGACCGCATGGAACAAGATGAAGTAATCGCGAAAGTCACAACTCCAACAAAATGGGTCAATTCCACGGTCGTTGTTGAGAAGCCGTCAGGCGACCTCAGGGTATGTCTCGACCCGAAAGACCTATTAAATAAGGCAATAATTCGCTCTCACTACCCTATGCGCACGTTAGAATATGTCCTTCTCCAATTTAATGGCGCTAAGTTTTTCTCAAAATTAGATGCTCGATCTGGATACTGGACCATCAAGCTCTCTGAAATTTCGTCGTTTCTGACTACCATTTGGACGGTATCGCTTTAAGCGCCTTGCATTTGGCGTTAACAGCTCCCAGGACGAATTCCAACGCATGATCGATGAATGCTATGAAGGTTTGTCAGGAATCGTCGCCATGGTAGACGACATTCTTGTGTACGCACGTACACGTGAAGAACATGACAAAAACTTGCGTAATGTTCTGCAACGTACCCACGAAAAGGGAATTGGACTTAATATTGCAACACTCGTTGTTGGTGTCACAGAAGTTCAATACTTTGAATACTCTGGACACATACTGACGTCCAACGGACTCAAACCTGACCCCTCCAAGGTGTCCGCCATTACCGGCATGGATCAACCGCGAAACCGCGCTGAACTCGAAACCGTTTTTGCCATGATAAATTATCTGTCAAAATTCGCACCTAGCTTAGCCGAGGTTACAAGCCCCTTACGCTCTTTGTAAAGAGCAAACCAAGCAAACGCCTTTCAAAAAGTCAAGAAAATCCTTACAAGGTCCCCAGGACTTGTTCTGTCATATTTTGATATGACAAAACCGCTGACATTACAGGTTGACGCTTCCAAATTTGGACTAGGAGCGACCATTCTACAAGACAATAAGCCAATATGTATGCGTCCAAATCCCTGACGCAGACAGAGATAAACTATGCACATATAGAGAAGGAAATGTTCGCAATACTTTTCGGTTGCAAACGCTTTCACCAATACTTTTATGCGCGCAGAGTTGAAGTGCAAACGGATCAGTTACCACTCGTTTCTATCATGAAGAAACCGCTATGTGCAGCACCCCCTCGCTTGCAACGCATGATGCTTCAGTTGCAACGCTATGACCTTAACGTAAATCACCTTCCAGGTAAGAGCCTACATGTCGCCGACACACTGTCACATAAGCCAAGTGCTGACACGTAACCCGACTTGTCCGAAGGTACGGATTTACATGTGCACACTATACTGTCCGGTTTACCTGTGAGTGATCGTAAAATAGGGAAATAAAGACTCAAACTGAGCAAGATTCTCAATTAAATTGCCTCAGTGAAGTGATTCTCCAAGTTTGGCCCTACCTAAGAAAACAATGTCCCGTACAAATCTTAGATTACTGGAATGTCCGTGATCAATTATCAGTTATTAATGTGTTTATCATGAAAGGGGAAAAGATAGTCATTCCTCAAGCACTCAGGTCAAAACTGCTTGATAAATTACACACTGTTCACATGGAAATTGAGCTATGTCTAAGGAGAGCTCGTG
Source organism: Cyrtodaria siliqua (assembly GCA_037043455.1). Classification (NCBI taxonomy): domain Eukaryota; kingdom Metazoa; phylum Mollusca; class Bivalvia; order Adapedonta; family Hiatellidae; genus Cyrtodaria; species Cyrtodaria siliqua. Next base: position 86,999 of record JAWPHD010007493.1, on the reverse strand, counting down.
ACGTCATGTTTTATCACGGATCTCAAAATACATAACTAAAATGGTATCAAATGCTCAATCTGCCTTTAGTACCGAAATTCAAACCCCAAGGAACCCCTCATACTACATAAGGTTCCCACTTATCCATGGCAAACTATCGGCACCGATTTGTTTACATGGGACAATAAGGAATTTCTACTGATGGTCGATTATTTCAGTCGCTAAATCGAAGTTGTTCAGGTTACAAACTTAAAGAGTAGCATTGTAATACATCACATGAAGTCAAAATTCTCGCACTTAGGTGTGCCAGAACGTATAATCTCGGACAGTGGGCCCTGCTATAGCGCCAAAGAATTTAGTGAATTTGCACTCTCTTTGGACATTAATCACATTACGTCCTCTCCAAAATACGCGGAATCAAATGGACTTAGTGAAAAATCTGTCAAAACTGTCAAACGCATATTTGCAAAAGCCCATAAAAAGGATCCTCTGATCGGATTACTTGAATACCGTGCCACCCCTCTAGATATTGAGTATTCCCCCAGCAGAACTGCTCACGGGGAGACAATTACGTTCTGTTTTACCTGTAGTTAAGGAAATGTTTGTCCCCAGGGTCCCCAACACAGGTCAAATTCGAAAGAACATTATGTCAAAGAAAATGAAAGGGAAACGGTTTTATGATCTCTCAGCCCCTTGTCAATTGGAGACACAGTACAAATTCAACAATCTAACAAATTGTGGAAACCTGCTGTCGTAATTAAAAATCATAATGAGCGATCCTACTCGGTTATGACAAAAGATGATAATGCCATTTACCGTAGGAACAGAAGACACCTTCTTAAAACAAAAGAAAATATCTCACGGTGTCAAAGTGAAAACAAAGGTTCACTGCGCGCCAAAAATCCGCAAAGAATTATGCCTCTTCAAATGCCACAAATGTGTTAAAACAAACACCGTTGGAAACAAAAACACTGATCAGCGCGTCTCGCGTTATGGCAGGAACATTAAAAGCAAAATAATGGTGTCAAAATAAATTGTTCAAGTGAACCTATTCACAGTGGCATGCACAATAGCCCGGTTAAGGCGGTCACTTAATCAGTGCAATCATGAAACTACCATAAACTTGGAAACATGTTGAGTTAAATGCCCAATGTACCACCGAGTCAACAATAAACTGACACTCTATAAAGTCAGATCTAAATGACGTTTTAATTGACCTCTGACCACGCAGCCTGCGATACTGGAGATTAATCATCCGCTGCCAAACTGACCACGAACGAAGCATTGCAATATGAACATTAATGAATTCTGCCAGGAAATCATTTTATATCTAGTGCACATTCTTGTATTGCAAAAGAACTTATAACTCTGAATTTAAAGAGGGAGTTGTTGTATTATCATGTGTCGTTCTTTCCACGCACTCCAGTCTGAAATGCTGGCCAATTCACTATTTACATTACAATGAATAACATCGTAATTACAGATGATTAGTTGGACACGTTGGACGTTCTTAGTTATGTTATAGTCCTGCATTAACACTGTTAAGACTATAGTCATAACACAGCAAACGCTAGATGGGTTTCTCTTGGGCTGCAACTGCTGTGGTTGTGCAGTACAATTCTGGATAAATACTGAGACGTTTCTATTTTTCATAATTTTTATCTTTACAATAACACACCAGTTTCCTGATTTCCCTTGGTGTGGACTTTATTGTTAGATATTTCCTTTTGATGGGAGGTACATTTATTTACACGTGTCTTGTCAATTGAAATCACATGACAAGAAATAATAAAACTTCCATTATATGTTAAAGAATCAATTGTATTAAGAAACGCTTTATTAACTATTGAAAGGTAGTTACTTAGTTCAACCTCCTACTCTTATTTACGTTACTACATAATAATCATAATAATAATAATAATGAAATGATTAATTATACCATTTGTATATATTTCACCATTTACTTGTATATATACATTGACATCATATATGCTAATATGTATGTATTGTAGACGATGTACTTTGTACAAGTCTGAATAAAAAGTCTGTCTGTCTGTCTGTCTGTCAATAATAGCGAAGTTGTGAACACTTAAAATCGATTTAAACTAACCAGTAGGCCTTATTGCCTTATTGCCTACTGACCGTTCCGAGTCGGTAACCCTGTCTTCACCGCTCTTTCTGTTGTTTATTGTCTTTTTTATTGTATGTTAATTTGCTGTGTTTGTGGTACAGTGCGGATCTACGGCTGCGTTTGGGTTCTGTGATTTCTATAAGACCATTTTCCTCATTTTTATAACTTAAACAGTCAAGAGTTATCGAATGTTAATTGAGGCACGGACCATTATCATGTATCACTCAGTTATGTATCAGTTGTGTATATGCGTTTCAGAAATAGTGGCCGTGGGGCAACTTAACACGCCCAACTTAACATGTTAATATATGATAGCGTTTTGTGTATGAGTGTGTTTTTTTCCTTTCTTTTTGTTTGCTTGTCAAGACATTTTAATTAATGAAATAGGATCTAGCATGCGTTAATTGGGCTATTTGTTGCCTTGTGACTGTAACATTTCAAGAGACAAAACACATTTCTTTGCCCCATCCTCACTCCGAAAAATGAGAAAATTGGGAGGGGTGGTGCTGAACCCCCTGTTCCTTTGTCTTGTTGCGATACACCAAATTCTGACTATCATGGCAGCCTCGTTTCTTGTGTCATCGATTAACACAAAAGCTCAGCAAGATCTTTAACGTGCATACCACATACTATGATAGGCTTTGGCACTCCCTTCACACGGGACTGACGACGGCTTTACATCCACTCCGAATGATCGCATACGTTCACAATACCTTGTCCGAAAAAGGTACTAGGGAATGTGTTAGTAAAGCACGACTGGGATCGAGAGACAAGTATGCTAACCACTCGGCCAACCCAGCTCCTTCCTATTTTTAGGAGCGCTTGTTTCAGTCAAAGGTTATTTAGGCAATAACATGTGCAATGTTATAAATACGTACATACGTTACATATCATTAGAATTGGAATTTTTAATGATAAATAAAAAATACCTTACTTTTCTCAAAATCGGTTGAGAAATAATTATTTTACTGCCAATATACTTTTTTGGTGGGGCTTTTCCATGTAAATTCCTCGTTGCTGGGGCAGCAGAAAATTAAGAGATCTCAAATAACTTCAGTTAGCCCTAATATTTTGCTATAAAACTTTCAGAATGTCTGAATTTACATGTATCAAACACATTTAAAACCGTTTTTGGAATATTTTTCAATTTGTTGATGCAGCAGAATTTTGCACTCTCACTTCACTCAATGAGTCGAAATTGACCCATGTGTACATGAGAATGGACTTTTGAATATGCACTGCGATGTGTCCCAGACATTGAGCATTTTGCATAATATTCGGTTGCGTAAAAGCATTTTACATAATTTACTCGGTTTTAAAAAGTCTGTATTTTGTTCATTGCTTTGTCTTGCATTACGTCTATTTACATCAGAAATCCAGTTAGTCTTAAATTTGTCATATAATAATAATTATAAATATGTGTTTTCCTGTTTCTTAAATTGCTATGAATGAATTGTTCGTCTAAATTTACTTCTTCTAACGCACATCTCACTCTATTTTTCAAGTTTTACAATTTCTTCCAGCTTTGGATATAGACCATTTGTTGATTTTCGCATTTAGTCTAATTTCGTCTATAGATTCAAAAGTCATTTTTCTTAAATAACTTCGAATAAAAGTACATGTGAACTAGAACAAGCACCACGATGATCTCCCTTCATACTCATGATTCTCACAAAGTTTGGTGAAAATCCATTTTTCTGAGAAAATATTCAAAGGTCCATAACTCTGTCCCGGAATGAGACTAAGACATGCATATCTCCGCGTCACACTGATGCTTCTCACAAAGTGTCGTGAAAATCCATCAAGGGGTTATGGAGAAAGAGACAAGAACCCTTTACTTTCATTTTTCAAATTTATGTCAAAAGCAGGATGAGCTGCACATCCAAATAGCAATAGCATGTTACAGCCAAAAAAATAACAGGAAACTGCATTAAAAAATACTTTTTAAAGAAAACAAAGATTAGCACCCCTTAATTCAGAACTACTTTCGACTGCACACGGCGAGCACATCCGGTTGATTTAGTGTAATTAAACCTCAAGGGGTTATGGAGTAATAGCGCGGACACGATTTTTACGTGAACATATTCCAAGGGCCATGACCGTCAAAAGTCATCGAACCTGAACGTCAACGTAATATTGATGCTCACATAAAGCTTCATGAACATCCATCAAGGGGTTATGGAGAAAAAGCGTGAACAAGATTTGAAGAGACCGACCGACAGACCGGACAACGACCGACCGACAGAGTGTTTCCTATTTACCCCCTCAAACTTCGTTTGCAGGGGTATAAAATCAGTAGATGTATGTCAAACCTGAAGGCTAGCAGCAAAACCATGCATTTAAAAACAACAATCACTTAGAAATAAATTCTCAAAATCGACGGGTGAGTAATCACAGACATAAGAGGGTTAGCAATAGGGTACCGTCTTGGACCGGTCTATGGCAAAAAGAGCCGAATCAAAATGTAATCAAATATCGAAAACTGTAAAGAATTCTAAAGGGCAGGCTTAAAACATGGGTCCCCACACATAGTTAAATGTAAAATAAAGTACGCACTGCCACGCACACACAATGGTCCAGAATATAATGTGCCGTCGTGGGTGGCGGGACTATAAAACCGTAGGAATACAAACATAGTCACACCGTCGACTGACTAATAATCACAGCAAATAATAGTCCAGAATGTCAATAAAGACACATTTCCCAACTGAATGTAGTCGTTGAAAAATCATGGATAGCATGATTTCTAACTGATTACTTCTCGCTGACTGATTACCACAGATACATTATATTGAGGCCCCATCACAGTTTTTTTCTTTTCATGTACTATTACCTCATTTACTATTACCTTAGTTTTTGATATAAAATATATTGCAACTAAAACACTAGATTGTTTATTATGGGGGAGCATATAATCGCCGCTTTTTCCGTCCGTCCGTGTGTGCGCACGTGCGTCCGTGCGTCACACGTTTTGTCCGGAGCATAACTCAAAAAGTATGCTTGATTAAAGTTCGTGTGAATGATCCCCCCGATGAGTTTCTTGCATTTGAGATTTACTAAAACATGGCAGAAAAGTAACTGCTAATAGAGTATATTGTGCTAAAAATACAAAAACTATTAAGTGTTAACAAGGGTCTTTTAAAAAAATCCATCTATACATAGTTGTTTTAACATATATACAAGTGCACATAAAATGCAAAACGGTTATAATTTTTACTACTCAATCCCGCCCCCCCCCCACCACCCCCCCCCCCGCCCCCCTCCCAAAAAAAAATACAATAGGCTCGAAATGTGTCTTTAAAATGGCCGGAAAAGCTGGACCATATAACTGTATGTTCGATACAATTGTTGCTCGGCATATTAATGACATCAGGACAAAAACATAGACAATACAATTAAAAATAAAACAAAGAGAATAATGAAATATATGTTCATATCATCCCATCAGTCATAATATAGTTATCAAGTTTCAAGTTTAATTCAAGACCCCTACCCGGGTTATGTGAATACAACAAACAAACAAACAAACAAACAAAACAATATAATAGCAACATGGATTGAATGAACATATATAACATAATTTACATATCATAAAAATAAATGTTATAGAAATAACAGTCTGAAATAATCACATTACTCATTTGATGGAAAGGTGACTTTGTTGACATGTTCATTTTTTGTATATCTACATACGACTTCAGTTTGGAATGTACATCTTCCTAATACAATTGGATTATTACTAGAGTAACGTGTTCTGGACGTTTGTATCACCTCGAGTAGGTAAATGCCAGATCAAGGATCCCACGAGAGGCGGATTTACCAACATTGATCAGCAACAGGAAGTAGCATCTCGGCAGCCATATTGCTACACAACCGGAAACGTGCCGACAGCGATACTCTCCATGCTACATTTGTCCGTACCACGGCGTATACGGAAGAAGCCGTCTTCTCCCCACTCCGGGCCCCACGAGTTCTTTACTATCCAGTAAGGCTGACCCATTTCCTCACCGTATCCGACGATGAGAACCACATGGTTAGTTATTTCCCATGGGTTAAACTTGTCCTCGAGTCCCGTGTGGTGGTAAATACCACTCTACAAATAGACCAAACAGATGTGACAATTATATGTAACTAATTAATCGATAATGCATGTATGTACAACTTTCTCATAACTGAATAAATACTTCATACATATGTTGGGCAATAGCCATGCCTTTGATTATTGGTTTTGTAATCTTGATTCTCAGCCAAAAAACCAAGGGGAAAACTCAGTAGGGGTTAATGAACTTTTGTTTAGGTAAATACTGAGGTAGATTAACCTATGATACCTTATATGACGTAAAATCTCCATAAACTTCGAAGCTGATAGCGATTGGTCCATTTTTGACGAGCTCCGCCCTCATAAGTGGTTCATTACACGCCCCGTAATATCCGCCCACGTAGTAATAGTCACGTGTGTAGTATCTCTGACACGTGGTCTGCTTGCATGGTGCATCACGCGCCTCGTATTTGAAACAATCTTCCTCAACAAGTCCAAAGTCCTGACCATATTTTCCTGTAAGAGGTCGAGAGAACATTAAAACAATACTTGTATAGGAAGTATTCAACCATCAGTTTGAGTGCAGATATAAGATGCTTGACTTTCAGCAGAACACTTGTATACCCACAGCAATTTTTAAAAACTCGCGGCCTGCTGTTAGTTTGTCCAGGACCCGTTTATATATATGAGAAATAGTCCGGAGAAAGAATTGCGTCTATGGACTATTTCTCATATATATATATATAATATGGAATTCTTTTCCCGGGCTATTTCTCAATAACTCCTTATTAGAATTTAGGGAAACTTGCTAGGAAGTATCAAATATCGAGTGGACATGCGCATACTATCATGACGTTCCGGTTCGATCATTTCCCACTGAGTTATGGCCGTTTGTTGTTCTTATATCTGTCCGTAGACGCAATTTTGTCCGAACTATTTCTCAATAATTCCTTCTTAGAACTTAGCTAAATTTGCTAGGAAGTATCAATATCGAGTGGACATGTGCATACTATCATGACGTTCCGGTTCGATAATTTTCCACTGAGTTATGGCCCTTTGTATTTCTAATATATATATATAATATGAAATTCTTGTCCGGGCTATTTTTCTAAAACTCCTTGTTAGAATTTAGCAAAACTTGCTAGGAAGTATCAGTATCAAGTGGAGATGTGCATAATGTCATGACGTTCTGGTTCAATAAATTTCCACTGAGTTTTGGCCCTATGTATTTTTAATGCACTTCATACTTGGTAGTGAAATAGAAAAATCTTGTCCGCGCTATTTCGCTAAAACCCCATGTTAGTGATGTTATAATTTTGTGAAACTTGCTACGAAGCATCAATAATTATATCAAGTGAATATGGGCATATTGTCCTGACTTTCCGGTTCGATAATTTTCCACTGAATTATGGCCCTTTGTATTTCTAATATATATATATAATACAAAATTCTTGTCCGGGCTATTTCTCTAAAACTCCATGTTAGAATTTATTGAAACTTGCTAGGAAGTATCAATATCAAGTGGAGATGTGCATACTGTCATGATGTTCCGGTACAATACATTTTCACTGAGTTATGGCCCTTTGTATTTTTAATGCATTCCATACTTGGTAGTCAAATAGAAAATTATTGTTCGTGCTATTTCTCTAAAACCCCATGTTATAATTTTGTGAAACTTTTTACAAAGCATCAGTATCAGGTGGAGATGCATGTATTGTCGTGACGTTCCGGTTCGATAATTTTCCACTCAGTTATGGCCCTTTGTGTTTTAATGCATTTCATACTTGGTAGTCAAATAGAAAATTCTTGTCGGGGCTTTTCTCTATAATTTATGCCTATATATCTTATAAGAACAAAGTCTTGTATGTTTACCCACACCCCAACAAGTTGCCAGCGGGGAGTATTTGTCCGCCTGCGGCGACAGTTCTAGTTATATTAGACATTACATGCATTCAACCATAGATCTACATACACTGTATATCCATGATTCAACTGAACTTTTTCATTATTAGCCGGATTGCATAGCAAATCCAGGCTTATAGTTTTGCAATTTTTGTCCAACCATCTACGCGTTTTGACATTTGGTTAAAGTTTTTGGTTAAAGCTTTTGCCTTTCCTCATTTTTAGCTCTGCTGGCCTTATGCGATGGTGAGTTGTCCGTCTTCTGTCGTCCATTATTTTTTGTCTTGTTTATGGGCAACTAGGCTTGGTACTGATCATTCCTGCCAAGTTTCACTGAAATCCAGTCAGGAGTTCAGGAAAACTAGTCCGGACATAGTTTGTGTATAAAATACAATAACTGTGTCAAAAATCATTCAACAAAAATACGGTGATGATAGCCTAGTTGCCCATATTGTTGTCATGATCCATTTGACTGATTTTTGTTGGAGTTGAGGCTCTTTTCTTTGTCAGGACTAGAACACCACAACCACCGGTTGGCTTTCAACGAAACTTGGTTACGGCTATCATTGTTGTGTTTCGTTGAATGATTTTTAGCTCTACTGATCAGAGATCAGCAGAGCTTATGCCGTGGTGCGGCGTCCGTCGTCCGTCTGTCCGTCTGCTCCAAAACATGAGGTTTATGAGCTAATTTGTTGGTTCCAGCAGGGTTTCAGGGCTAATTTGACTTATGAGCTTAAGCTCCTAAGCCTTCTGTAGAAATATGTCAGAACATGGTTTATGGGGTAAGAAATCGTTCTAGATAAACTTTTTTTTTTTAGCTCCTAGGGGTTAAAACTAATGTATGAATGGACTTGATACTTATGAGCTAATTTCTTGGTATTTTTTGGTACAAACGGGTTTATGCGTTTGCGTAACTCATAATTATAGACGAAAATTTAGCTCATAAAACATTTACCCCATAAACTGCCAATGTTGGTCCGTCCGTCCGTCTGTCCGTCTGTCTGTCCGTTAACTTTTATTTATAGCGACAACTCCTCTGAAACTACTGGATGGATATTCATGAAACTTTACAGAAATGTTGCCCATAAAGTCTAGTTGATCCTAGCAAAAATTCATGTTAATGTGAAATCCAAGATGGCCGCCAAAGCTAAAAATAGAGTTTTAAAATACAAGTTTGTAGCGACTACTTCTTGAAAACTATAAGTGATATTGATATGGGACTTTTTCTAAAATGATCAGCATGACATGATGTTGATCCTTGTCAAAAATCGTTTTGATTCAACGTTAAACATGGCTGCCAGCGGCCATCTTTGTTTACATAGAGTTATATAATGAAAACTTGTAGCGACTACTCCTCTGAAACTACTTGACGGATTTTCATGAAACTTCACAGTAATGTTGCTCTTAATGTCTATTTGATCCTAGCAAAATTTCAGGTCGGCCGGAAATTCAAGATGGCCGCCACAGCTAAAAATAGATTTTCAAAAAACAAGTCTGTAGCGACTACTTCCTGAAATCAAAATCAATCAGTAGAGCTTCAAGGTCATTGACCTCTTGTTGATGGGGTCATGGCCATTTAAAGGTTTTAATACCTAAACTGTGTACAGACTAACACTAACTTTGTACAGACTAGTTCTCCTGCACCCCTGGCCAGATTTCACTGGCCGGATTTCAGCGAAACTGTGCAGGGATGATCAGTATGAAGCCTAATTGCGAATATCATTGCTGTGTTCTGGTTGAATGATTTTTGGCCCCTAAGGAGTCATGGCCCCATATACACAAACTTTATCCAGACTTTATCCAGACTATTTTTCCTGAACCCCTGGCTGGATTTCAGTGGAACTTGGCAGGAATGATCAGTACCAAGCCTAGTTGCGCATGATGTTGCAGTGTTCCCCATCAAAGCCGGTAGAGCGATACAGGCCCTCTAGGGCCTCTTGTTTAATGTTTTGACCATATTTTTATATGGTAATGCCGGCCATCTTGGATGTCGCACCTAATTTGTACAACTTCGAAAGACATTGACCTCAGTATCTTGATCAAAATTGGCCAAGTGGTTTCTGAGCAGAAGATTTATTATGTTGTTCTCTATATAAGTCTATGCAAAACATGCAATATCTCTAGTATATACAAACTTTGGACCCCCAGGGCGCAGTAATTTTTAACACCGGGGACTTCATTTGCATAACTTTTATAGTCTTAAGTGTTAGCAATAATTAATAAAGAAATATATATATGGTCAAAACCTTAAAAAATCTTCTCAAGAACCGCTGAACAGATTTCGACAGTTTTTGTGGCGCCTTTTCGAATTCAATACCGTCAGTCCGTCAGTCACGAAAACTTAACGACATGACCATACTAAAATATAAAGGTCAAGTCACACTGAATGTCATTATCTGAGTTAAATGCTCTTTTTTTTTCTTCACGAAAACTTAACGCTGGCCAGTTTGTCAAGGTCATTTATCTGGATCCAAAAAACGTGTTGTACTGAAAAAGCGCTGACAGGCGACACACGTGTTCTGCGGAATACCTGTCTAAGTCTTTATTAATTATTGCTAACACTTAAACTATGAAATGTATGCAAATGAGGTCCCTGCGGTTAAAAATGACTGTGCCCTTGGGGACCAAAGTTTGTATATATTAGAGATTCTGCCTGTTTTGCATAGACTCATATAGTGAAAAAATAAAATAAATGTGTACAACTTTTATAGTCTAGGGGTTAGCAATCACTAATAAAAGAAAAACTGTCCAAATATGTTCAGTGGTCAATATTGAGAAGAATATTTTTTAAGGTTTGACCATAATTTTTATATGGTAATGGTGGCAATCTTGGATGTCGCATTGACCTAATTTGTAACAATTTGAAAGGCATTGACCTCAGTTTCACCCATGTGCAATTTGATCAAAATTGGCCAGGCGGTTTCTGTGGAGATAACTTTTTAAAAAAGTTTTTCTAGGTAAAACATGCAAACATCTCTATATACAAACTTTGGATACCTGGGACGCAGCTATTTTTGACCACGGGGACTTCCTTTGTACAACTCTTTTAGTGTAGGGATTAGAGGTCATTCTTAAAGTAAAACTGTCGAAATATGTTCAGTGGTTCTTGGGAAGAAGATTTGTTAAGGTTTTGACCATGTATGGTAATGGCGGCCATCTTGGATGTTGCATTGACCCAGGGCTTTATATTAATTATCAGCCCAGATTGACCTTATGGGTATAATTTTGAAAAGCACTGACCTCAGTATCGTCCATGTAGAATAAGATCACAATTGGCCATGCGGTTCCTGAGGAGAAGTACGTTGTTTGTAAAAAGTAAAGTAAAAATGGCGACCGTGAGTCAAATCTGTTCCTGCCCCGGACATACGAGTTATAAAAGGAAAATTAAAAAAAAAATCTGTTTCTCTGAAACTACATGAGCTAGAGGTTTAATACTTGGCGTGTACCATAATTGCCCTCTATCAAGTTTGTTCAAATGGAGACCAACCCCAGGCATCACATGATTTACAGATTTATGTAGGGAAAAACCTTAAAAGATGTTCTTCTCTAAAACCACAGTTACAAACAGACGGATACAACCATCCAACCAGCATCGATCCCGGCATAGATCTACATACACCTGTATATCCATGATCCCGGGGTCTGTCCCCACCCTTGGTGACATTATTAAGTCCCTGGATTATAACTTGGGAACCGTTGAGATCCTTACACTATAGCCATATATGCACTTACTGGGCATGAAAAGACGCATCCAACCAGCATCGGCCTTGGGGTATATCGATCCTCACCCTTGGGTCATAACTTGAAAACTGTTGAGATCCCCACCCAAGAACCATATATACACTTACTGAGCATGAACAAATGTATACAGCCATCCAACCAGCATCTGTCCCGAGGTCCGTCCCCACCCTCGGGGACATAGCCCCTGTGTCATAACTTGGAAACCGTTGAGATCCTCACCGTATAGCCACTTACTGCCTGTGCATGAACAGACAGATACAACCATCCAGCCAGCATCGGCCCGCTGGAAATCTCATTTTTGGGGGATATCTATGTTTTCTGATATTTGTATTAGTTATTTATTAATAGTTTCTTAAAACATATATTTCAATTATTTATCCTTATTTCTTAAACATAACGATTCAACCTGTTTCATAATTCCATAGGCATTATAAAATGCCTGTTTTATTGAGCATGTTCACACGAGGTAATATAACGTGCAACACCGCTCATGACTCATTTCAATAAAAGTTTGGTCAAAATAGGTCAAGCAGTTTTCATTTTTTCTCCAATTTTATTTACGCAGTTGTATGCATTTCGACACATACTCGCATTTTCATTTATTTTATGATTTCAGCATGGCTTTATATGATTATCAGCCCAGGATTTCAGGTAATTACAAATCTTCACGTCTGTCACCAGGTATACGCCCTTGAAGTTGTTGGATACCGCACTTACAGATATCTGAAACAACAGTGTTAAAATATTGTGGTACTTATGTTCGCTCATCTATATACCGGTGTACTTGTCATAAAATGCATCCAGTTGAAAGCGACAATATAACATTTTAAAGCTATTGTGATAGGATGATAAAATAATCTATTATCTTTCAATATTAATCAAAACATTTCAAATTTTAAAGTGTTTTCATTGTAAAATTATCAACACAAATAGGTCACATCAAGTCTTGTACAAAAACAAAAATGGCGGTATACCGGTGTAAATCACTTCGCATGTTTTTATGTTAGCACCGGATGTCGGTCATATTTTGGAACATGTGACCTGATTTAGGCCAGGTTTAAAACTAGCAGACGACATCAAAAAAGCAAATTTGATAAATTCTGAAGCAGGCATGCTATTTGTTTCTGAAAAAAAGAAAAAGAAGTTGAAAAAAATAGGAGGTATTTATTTTGTTCTTTTTAAAATGGAGAATATTTAATAATTTTGATTAGTGGCAATCTAGGTCAACACATTTGCGTACAAATGACCTTATGAAAAGATATTGCATCATGGGAATGGAATTTTTATAAACTACCCCGGTAAGAATTGAGTCTCAACTTGTATCATACATAAACACCGTGCCAATTATAATTCTTTTCTTTTTTTAATTATATAAAATGCCCGTGCCAGTTCCCGGCACATATTTAATTTGGAAGATATAACTGTCAACATGTATGAAATGATAGTTTTTTTATGTTTAATTACCTAAATGTACTCTATAATGTTAATGGGGACATATAATCTAACATATTTTAATAGCAACTCTTGCTGCATCAATTCCAATGTCATAATAATTTGCATATAGCTCTTGGTAATGCTTCATTATTGATATCTTACAGAGTTTGCCTGTTTTATGCATAACATATTTACCTTGTTGAACTTGTTGAACGGCCTCTCGTTTTTTATTATGTTGCATGTCTTTTATCAGAAAATGGGAATTGTAACCTTGGCAGAATCCAGCAATCTTTTCTCCGGCAAAAGCGGCAAGTTCATCCGAGGACAAGGTCTTCTTTGCGATGGTATAGTTGGTAACAGGAGGCATCTTTACAAGCTTTAAAACAGAGAGAACACGTTCAATGTTTGCACTACTAAAGAAATACATAATTATATAACAAAACAAAACGCTCATAACAACTCTTCATTTTAAAATGTTCCTCGCCTCACGGAAGAGAACACGGTCAAGGTTTGAACTACTAAACCAAAGACAAATTTGATTAAACGTGACCAATACACAAAATGTCGATCTGTTAACTGTGATAACAATTCTATGTACTCATATTTACAGTCGTGTTCCTCTGTAGACTAAATCTTTATTTTCACAAATTTCACATCACAAGTATGATTAGTCCAGATAATGGCAAACAAAATATGGTTAACTACTTTGCCACCAAATTTCAATGTCGTCTGCTTAAATTTGAATTCAAACTTTCCGATAATATTTTATATTATAAAGTGTTATGGAAATCTTTCCTGCAGTGCTTAGTGGCGAACAGTGTTGACTGTGATCAGCCTTCGCGTTATGTGCATGTTGATCTGGGTTTACACTAGTTGTAAAAATCAATGTTTTCGACTGCCGCAGCGGAAGTGTTAACTGCCCACTGAAAAATCGGTCAACAGGCTGACTAAAGCTACTATTTTGATAAAAGTTAACTGTTTCTAAATGGTGTATTAACTGAATAATATTACTAAAGATATTATTAAAAATGATAAATGCATACCGTTGGTGTAATGTAGGTGGGTTTCTTTCCTGTTAACGCATTGACCAAACAAACACCATGGTCAATAAGCTTCGATGCTAAATAGCCCTAAAATATTTGTTATTAAAATAAAACATGCCTTTAACTTTGATATGCCTCACGTTCTCCTTGTTATCGGTCACTTTTGTCCATTTGTTATTTATAATAATAAAATATGATACTAAATACAAGTTAAAACTATATAACTTGAAGTTGTATGGAATCGAACCCAGGTCGCACCAGAGGATGTCGGGAGGTATAACCGCTACACCAAGATGCTCTTGATATAAAACACAGAAAATAATATTTATATAATTATGTTAGAAACGAGTAAAATGCCTTCCTTTCATCTTCAAGAGCTCGATAAATTCACAGATGCATGGTACGTTATATTTGATATTTCTCCATTTTAAATTGTTACCAGGTCCCTTTATTAAAATTAAAAGACTAAACAGTAAACAATCTGAATAGGTTAAACATTCTATGGGTTTAAACTTGTTTAGGGTCATTATACTAGTATATACTGAAACGCAAAAGAAACGCAACACGGGAATTTCTGCTATATATTGTATATACTGCACACTTAATTGCACGTAATATTCCAAAGAAATCCCAAGATGATTTGTTAAAAAAAGTTGCAGTTAATTAGAGAAAGGACACAAATATGATGTTGTAGACGTTTAAATCACACTACACCTTGTAACAAGAATTCATAAATGTTGAAGTTGCTCTTTGAAACACTGAGCCAGTTCAGTACTGTATTTAACGTAAAGAGTTTGCAGAATTTTGCATCCTAAGTTTGCTCACATGCTTGAGCCAAACGCGTACTCTGTCAATAATGAAACTTTGAAGGAATACTATTTGTTGTATTATGTGTTGTTTTAGTATTTATTTCCAAAAGGAAAGGTCTTACGTAGCCATGTACCTTTCGATTAACAGCAGCATATTGTACATACAATATATAGCGGACATTCCCGTGTTGCGTTTCTTTTGCGTTTCAGTGTATATATATGTAGTTTTGTTTGTTCAAATAATCTATTGTAAGTATACCTCCACCATATTTTCTATTGAAAATTAATACTGTCTTCCGAAATGAAGTTTTTTTTTTATGTTAAATACACTTACAGATATTTGATTATAGACACAGAGTTGAGTTTCATTTTCCTTTAGTTTAATACGAATAATATTGTATTGTCAAAATAAAAGTCAAATTTACATATCAGGATTGATATCAGTATGATACAAACGGTTTGGACTTACGGTGTTAAAGTCGTGGAACTTTATACCATTCAATTGACCCGGCTTTCGAGTTGCTCCAAATGTAAGGATTTCGGTATTGTCCTCTTGGTTTACAGTCACTTCATATTTCAGGATAGAGCCGTCAGGAAATAAAATTCCTTGGCGCTAAACAGTATTAGAGATAATGATGTTCTACATTGCTTATTAGTTCAGTTCCAATCCTTTCATAATTTATGAAAATGCTTAGTGTGTCTTGATTTCCCCTCAAAAGGATACCCTTTCACAGTTCATTGCTTTTAAGGTACTGGGGAAGTGTGTTTGAAAACTACATCTAGCATCAACCTCTGTAGACCCATAGACGAGACTACACCTAGCATCAACCTCTGTAGACCCATAGACGGGACTACACCTAGCATCAACCTCTGTAGACCCATAGACGGGACTACACCTAGCATCAACCTCTGTAGACCCATAGACGGGACTACACCTAGCATCAACCTCTGTTGACCCATAGACGGGACTACACCTAGCATCAACCTCTGTAGACCCATAGACGGGACCACACCTAGCATCAACCTCTGTAGACCCATAGACGGGACCACACCTAGCATCAACCTCTGTAGACCCATAGACGGGACTACACCTAGCATCAACCTCTGTAGACCAATAATTGACGAGACTACACCTAGCATCAACCTCTGTAGACCCATAGACGGGACTACACCTAGCATCAACCTCTGTAGACCCATAGACGGGACTACACTTAGCATCAACCTCTGTAGACCCATAGACGGGACTACACCTAGCATCAACCTCAGTAGACCCATAGACGGGACTACACTAGCATCAACCTCTGTAGACCCATATACGGGACTACACCTAGCATCAACCTCTGTAGACCAATAGACGGGACTACACCTAGAATCAACCTCTGTAGACCCATAGACGGGACTACACCTAGCATCAACCTCTGCAGACCCATAGACGGGACTACACCCAGCATCAACCTCTGTAGACCCATAGACGGGACTACACCTAGCATCAACCTCTGTAGACCCATAGCCGGGACTACAACTAGCATCAACCAACCTCTGTAGACCCATAGACGGGACTACACCTAGCATTAACCTCTGTAGACCCATAGACGGGATTACACCTAGCATCAACCTCTGTAGACCCATAGACGGGACTACACCTAGAATCAACATCTGTAGACCCATAGCCGGGACTACACCTAGCATCGACCTCTGCAGACCTGTAGACGGGACTACACCTAGAATCAACCTCTGCAGACCCATAGACGGGACTACACCTAGCATCAACCTCTGTAGACCCATAGACGGGACTACACCCAGCATCAACCTCTGTAGACCCAAAGACGGGATTACACCTAGAATCAGCCTCTGTAGACTCATAGACGGGACTACACCTAGCATCAACCTCTGTAGACCCATAGACGGGACTACACCTAGCATCAACCTCTGTCGACCCAAAGACGGGACTACACCTAGCATCAACCTCTGTAGACCCAACGACGGGACTACACCTAGCATCAACCTCTGAAGACCCATAGACGGGACTACACCTAGCATCAACCTCTTTAGACCCATAGACGGGACTAAACATAACATCAACCTCTGTAGACCCCTCTGTATTGAAAACCCATAGACGGGACTACACCTAGCATCAACCTCTGTAGATCCATAGACGGGACTACACCTAGCATCAACCTCTGTAGACCCATAGACGGGACTACACCTAGCATCAACCTCTGTAGACCCATAGACGGGACTACACCTAGCATCAACCTCTGTAGACCCATAGACGGGACTACACCTAGCATCAACCTCTGTAGACCCATAGACGGGACTACACCTAGCATCAACCTCTGTAGACCCATAAACGGGACTACACCTAGCATCAACCTCTGCAGACCCCTCTGTATTGAAAACAATGTAGACCCATAGACGGGACTACACCCAGCATCAACCTCTGTAGACCCATAGACGTGATTACACCTAGAATCAGCCTCTGTAGACCCATAGACGGGACTACACCAACCATCAACCTCTGTAGACCCCTCTGTATTGAAGACCCATAGACGGGACTACACCTAGCATTAACCTCTGTAGACCCATAGACGGGACTACACCTAGCATCACCTCTGTAGACCCATAGCCGGGACTACAACTAGCATCAACCAACCTCTGTAGACCCATAGACGGGACTACACCTAGCATTAACCTCTGTAGACCCATAGACGGGATTACACCTAGCATCAACCTCTGTAGACCCATAGACGGGACTACACCTAGAATCAACATCTATAGACCCATAGCCGGGACTACACCTAGCATCAACCTCTGTAGACCCAAGGACGGGACTACACCCAGCATCAACCTCTGTAGACCCAAAGACGGGATTACACCTAGAATCAGCCTCTGTAGACCCATAGACGGGACTACACCTAGCATCAACCTCTGTAGACCCATAGACGGGACTACACCTAGCATCAACCTCTGTCGACCCAAAGACGGGACTACACCTAGCATCAACCTCTGTAGACCCAACGACGGGACTACACCTAGCATCAACCTCTGAAGACCCATAGACGGGACTACACCTAGCATCAACCTATGTAGACCCATAGACGGGACTAAACATAACATCAACCTCTGTAGACCCCTCTGTATTGAAAACCCATAGACGGGACTACACCTAGCATCAACCTCTGTAGACCCATAGACGGGACTACACCTAGCATCAACCTCTGTAGACCCATAGACGGGACTACACCTAGCATCAACCTCTGTAGACCCATAGACGGGACTACACCTAGCATCAACCTCTGTAGACCCATAAACGGGACTACACCTAGCATCAACCTCTGCAGACCCCTCTGTATTGAAAACAATGTAGACCCATAGACGGGACTACACCCAGCATCAACCTCTGTAGACCCATAGACGTGATTACACCTAGAATCAGCCTCTGTAGACCCATAGACGGGACTACACCAACCATCAACCTCTGTAGACCCCTCTGTATTGAAGACCCATAGACGGGACTACACCTAGCATTAACCTCTGTAGACCCATAGACGGGACTACACCTAGCATCACCTCTGTAGACCCATAGCCGGGACTACAACTAGCATCAACCAACCTCTGTAGACCCATAGACGGGACTACACCTAGCATTAACCTCTGTAGACCCATAGACGGGATTACACCTAGCATCAACCTCTGTAGACCCATAGACGGGACTACACCTAGAATCAACATCTATAGACCCATAGCCGGGACTACACCTAGCATCAACCTCTGTAGACCCAAGGACGGGACTACACCCAGCATCAACCTCTGTAGACCCAAAGACGGGATTACACCTAGAATCAGCCTCTGTAGACCCATAGACGGGACTACACCTAGCATCAACCTCTGTAGACCCATAGACGGGACTACACCTAGCATCAACCTCTGTCGACCCAAAGACGGGACTACACCTAGCATCAACCTCTGTAGACCCAACGACGGGACTACACCTAGCATCAACCTCTGAAGACCCATAGACGGGACTACACCTAGCATCAACCTATGTAGACCCATAGACGGGACTAAACATAACATCAACCTCTGTAGACCCCTCTGTATTGAAAACCCATAGACGGGACTACACCTAGCATCAACCTCTGTAGACCCATAGACGGGACTACACCTAGCATCAACCTCTGTAGACCCATAGACGGGACTACACCTAGCATCAACCTCTGTAGACCCATAGACGGGACTACACCTAGCATCAACCTCTGTAGACCCATAAACGGGACTACACCTAGCATCAACCTCTGCAGACCCCTCTGTATTGAAAACAATGTAGACCCATAGACGGGACTACACCCAGCATCAACCTCTGTAGACCCATAGACGTGATTACACCTAGAATCAGCCTCTGTAGACCCATAGACGGGACTACACCAAGCATCAACCTCTGTAGACCCCTCTGTATTGAAGACCCATAGACGGGACTACACCTAGCATTAACCTCTGTAGACCCATAGACGGGACTACACCTAGCATCACCTCTGTAGACCCATAGACGGGACTACACCTAGCATCAACCTCTGTAGACCCATAGACGGGACTACACCTAGCATCAACCTCTGTAAACCCATAGACGGGACTACACCTAGGAACAACCTCTGTAGACCCATAGACTGGACTACACCTAGCATCAACCTCTGTAGACCCATAGACGGGACTACACCTAGCATCACCTCTGTAGACCCATAGACGGGATTACACCTAGCATCAACCTCTGTAGACCCATAGACGGGACTACACCTAGCATCACCTCTGTAGACCAATAGACGGGATTACACCTAGCATCACCTCTGTAGACCCATAGACGGGACTACACCTAGCATCAACCTCTGTGGACCCATAGACGGGACTACACCTAGTATCAACCTCTGTGGACCCATAGACGGGACTACACCTAGCATCAACCTCTGTGGACCCATAGACGGGACTACACCTAGCATCAACCTATGTAGACCCATAGACGGGACTACACCTAGTATCAACCTCTGTGGACCCATAGACGAGACTACACCTAGCATCAACCTCTGTAGACCCATAGACGGGACTACACCTAGCATCAACCTCTGTAAACCCATAGACGGGACTACACCTAGGAACAACCTCTGTAGACCCATAGACTGGACTACACCTAGCAATCAACCTCTGTAGACCCATAGACGGGACTACACCTAGCATCACCTCTGTAGACCCATAGACGGGATTACACCTAGCATCACCTCTGTAGACCCATAGACGGGACTACACCTAGCATCAACCTCTGTGGACCCATAGACGGGACTACACCTAGTATCAACCTCTGTGGACCCATAGACGGGACTACACCTAGCATCAACCTCTGTGGACCCATAGACTGGACTACACCTAGTATCACCTCTGTGGACCCATAGACGGGACTACACCTAGCATCAACCTCTGTGGACGCATAGACTGGACTACACCTAGCATCACCTCTGTAGACCCATAGACGGGACTACACCTAGCATCAACCTATGTAGACCCATAGACGGGACTACACCTAGCATCAACCTATGTAGACCCATAGACGGGACTACACCTAGCATCAACCTCTGTGGACCCATAGACGGGACTACACCTAGTATCAACCTCTGTGGACCCAAAGACGGGACTACACCTAGCATCAACCTCTTAGACCCCTCTGTATTAAAAACCCATAGACGGGACTACACCTAGCATCAACCTCTGTAGACCCCTCTGTATTGAAAACCCATAGACGGGACTACACCTAGCATCAACCTATGTAGACCCATAGACGGGACTACACCTAGTATCAACCTCTGTGGACCCATAGATGGGACTACACCTAGCATCAACCTCTGTAGACCCCTCTGTATTGTAAACCCATAGACGGGACTACACCTAGCATCAAACTCTGTAGACCCCTCTGTATTCGAAGTGGTTCATATCTTTAGTAAAATATGCATACAAAGAAAGGAAAGTTATAAGTGCAACATACTATAAGTTATTGGGTTTTTACTGACCCTTCTACAGAAATATGTGGGGTCAGTAAGATTTATAGGGGGCGAGGCAATAGCCGAGTCCCCCTATATATCTGACTGACCCCACATATTTCTGTAGGGGTCAGTAACAAACCCAATAACTGATGTATTGCATCGAGCACCTTTTTTAAGGCAAATCATTTTAATGGAGCGTCAACGTCATTGAGATGTTCGCGCAATTTGACGTCATGACGTTGACGTCACGACCGGTACATTTTAAAAAACATTATTAATTTACTTATTATGTTTGTTACTAACGCCTTAAAGAACTATTTGCAAATGATTTAAACTTTGAATCGGAATTGTAGTCCATATTGTTTTAGTGACCCTCTATGAAATCTACTGACCCACTATAGAATAATAGAGGGTCGCCATGTGACCGCTCTAATCAAATGAAATTCCTAGGATTTTGTGTGAGGTGCAATAAAAATACTTGTGATACCTTCCACAAATATTGTATTTTTAAGAATATATATACTGTATATATGAATACCTACCTCTGCATTTGCACAAATACCAATAACCACTAATGCCACAAAGCATCTCATCATCTGTCAATGGAAATAAAAGGTTGAATACGTAGATACGTAGACAATTTTGACATATAATAAAGATATGATTGCAATTTTTTTTTTTTTTAAAAATAAATAAACAATAATAAAATTATAATAATAACAACAGTAATAATAATAATAATAATAATTTCACAGGTTTAATAACCGGTGCTAGGAAACTGCACCATCGACATCTGTGGAGATATAAATAAAAAAATAAAGACAATATAATACGTATATATTGATTATATGAAATTCGTTTGTAAACTGATTCTAAACACAACAAATGTTCCCTTTAAATATTCACTTTTTATTAACTTAAAATTAAACATGCAATTGTTTATCCTCGATGTCATATGCAATGTGACTATATTGACATTCACACTAGCGTTTGTTTAGTGCTGTGTGTCGGCCGTAAAAAATTGCCCCGACTACAAATCAGTAGTGTTATTATTTACTGGTCATTTGGGATCATAAGGCCCAAATGCTGTGGCCTTTGAAGAAGAATATCGCTTAAGCCGATGCTAGGAGGCGTGAGTGGTGTCGCGGTTTTACATTACCTCTCATGAACAGACTCAATAAACCCGAGTCTGCTACTTTTATCTCTTGTTTGTGTTTATTACTTCCAAGGGATCCCCATTTCAGTATTTATTGACATTCACACTAGCGTTTGTTTAGTGCTATGTGGCGGCCGTAAAAAGTTCCCCGACTACAAATCAGTAGTGTTATTACTTATTGGTCCTTTGGGATCATCAAACCCAATCTTTGTAGCCTTTGAAGAAGAATATCGCTTAAGCCGGTGCTCGGAGGCATGAGAGGTGTCGCAGTTTACATAACTTCTCATGAACAGATTCAATAAAACCGAGTCTGCTACTGTTATCTCTTGTTTGTGTTTGTTGCTTCCAACGGATCCCCTTTTTCAGTATTTATTGACATTCACACTAGCGTTTGTTTAGTGCTGTGTGGCGGCCGTAAGAAGTTTCCCCGACTACAAATCAGTAGTGTTATTACTTATTGGTCCTTTGGGATCATCAAACCCAATCTTTGTGGCATTTGAAGAAGAATATCGCTTAAGCTGGTGCTAGGAGGCATGAGAGGTGTCGCAGTTTACATTACCTCTCATGAACAGATTTAATAAAACCGAGTCTGCTACTTTTATCTCTTGTTTGTGTTTGTTGCTTCCAAGGGATCCCATTTTCAGTATTTATTGGCATTCACACTAGCGTTTGTTTAGTGCTGTGTGGCGGCCGTAAAAAGTTTCCCCGACTACAAATCAGTAGTGTTATTACTTATTGGTCCTTTGGGATCATCAAACCCAATCTTTGTGGCCTTTGAAGAAGAATATCGCTTAAGCTGGTGCTAGGAGGCATGAGAGGTGTCGCAGTTTACATTACCTCTCATGAACAGATTCAATAAAACCGAGTCTGCTACTTTTATCTCTTGTTTGTGTTTGTTGCTTCCAAGGGATCCCATTTTCAGTATTTATTGGCATTTACACTAGCGTTTGTTTAGTGATGTGTGGCGGCCGTAAAAAGTTTCCCCGACTACAAATCAGTCCGACTACAAATCAGTAGTGTTCTTACTTACTTGTCCTTTGTGATCACCAAGCCCAGTCTTTGTGGCTTGAAAGTAGAATATCGCTTAAGCCGGTGCTAGGAGGCGTGAGGGTGTTGCACTTTACAATACATTACCTCTCATGAACAGACTCAATGAAACCGAGTCTGCTACTTTTATCTTTGTTGCTTCCAAGTATTCAGTATTTATTAAACTACCAAACGAGCCATATGAGTTTAACATGTTTTGCTTTAAACATTTTATTTTATGCAAAATTAATATGTTCATTTGAGTAAAAAAAAGTTCTGAAATTTCTTTTTATCTCTTTATAGCTGTTCATTTGTTTGAAAACGATTGTCTTAAATAAAGTACCCTACTGTAATTTTAAGAATGATTACCTTGGTGTCTTGTTGAAAGTCTGGGATATTATGTCAGGTTATTCAGTTTGCATCTATTTTATAGGCCAGATAACGTAGGCTAGCCAGATATGTAGCTATTATTGTACTACTTCACGACCTTTGGCTTGAACTTTTGCTGTGACATTTCCTTCTGCAAAATTCATACGACGCAATACTTTGCAATAGATAACGCTTTTTAAAGCGATCTCTAAATATTTACTGACGGTCAATGACAAAGCACCATTAATTCCATATGTTTATGCTGTTGGATTATTAAACCATTTAGAATAAAACTGATGAAAAATTGTTTTATTTTTATTTTTGAAGTATTTAATCTTGATACCTAACGTGTCTTACATGTTTATTGGTAAGCTTTTATGACAAGCAGTTATGCAGTTATTTACCTTGTCATTTAGCATTGCTTACTATGGATAATCATAAAAAGAAAACTGTTCCACTAAATTTCAACCCCTCTTGATAAATTCAAATTGGTTTAACTGAAGAAACCCGAAAATACACGTACATTTCATAACAACAATTTGGAATGCACTAAATCCGTATATGCACGTAAACAAATGTCAAATGTCGACTCTTTACATGGATTATATCATATTTTGTTCAAAATGTCTCAAATTCTGACTTTTAAAAGAATGTGTTTTGCAGTGTGTTTTCATTGACCGTGTGGGTATATACGCTAAAGGAAAAAAGAAACGCAACTCGGAAATTTCTGCTATATATTGCATTGCTGTTAATAGAATGGTACGTGTCGTTATTAGACCTTTCCTTACGGAAAAAAGACTAAAACAACACATAACACCCCCAAATGTTATCCCTCCATCCGTTCATTATTGATAGAATCAAGTATCAGAGCAAAATTAGGATGTGATATTTTGCAATCGCTTTTCATTGAATACAGTATGAAATGCCTCAATATTTCAAAGTGGAACTTCAACATTAATTTTCTGAATTTCGCAATACATAGTGTACTGTTACTAAAAAGTCTACAACAGCACAGTTTTTTCCTTACTCTAACTAGCTGTAACCCCTTTTTTCACAAAACGTCTTTGGATTTCTCTGGAATATTACATGGAATTAAGTGTTCAGTATATAAATTACGTAGCGAAAATTCCCGAGCTGCGTTTACTTTTTCCTTCAGTATAGATCAACCTATCATACAGCATTACAACTCTTCATGGGCAATGTTACGGAAGCCCTGGAGCGACTTGTTAGTTATGACTTATTAGTTATGACTTATTTCTTATTACTTATTTCTTATTACTTATTACCTATTTGTAAGGGCGGGTTAATGAAAACATGGCGGATATCTCTTTGATAAGGTATTTACTATATGTTTATTTAGCATACAGACAATTCTATCTTTTACTTTCAAAGCTGTAATTCACTTAGAATGCGCCAGCACCCGTGAATAACATAACACATTCTGAGTGAATTACAGCTTTGAAAGTATAACAGAGATTGGTCAGTATGCTAAATAAATATATAGTAAATAACTTATCAACGAGATATCCGCCATCTTTTCATAAACCCGACATTAACAAATAGGTAATACGAAATAAGTCAGAACTAATAAGTCATAACTAATAAGTTGATTCATTTCAGTTAAAACAAATATACTAATATATACTCAAAGCAGCATAATTAACATAAAGACTACAGCCTTGGCGGAAGGGAAAATAAGATTGGTACCCAAGCGTTTAACGGTATGTACCAATCTCTCCCAGAGGCCATTACATTGACCTCTGTCAACGTCTAAGAAGGTAGCCTGCGATCACATGATAATTTTTCACATTTCACATGACCATAGCTAAAATAGCAAAATGGCGAACAGAACTTCAACACCATGACACCAGCTATCGGCTGCCGACTGACACGTAAACAGTCGAAAGAAACACGACTTATTTTCTACACTTTGCTATATATTTTAAGTTAATAATTTAATTTAAGGTAGGTTGGTAAGAGCTGTGTGATACTGGAAAGTGCTGGTAAGCAAAATGCTGTACTGTAAATCTATGGGAACGATTTGGTGGTACGTATTTTGAATGTTTTGACGGCGGAGTGATATATGCGTAATTTAAAAGTACAAACCTTTATTCTACCGCAATATAATTCTGAGCATAATTTACTGTATATTTAAAATATTCAAGCCGAAAAATTGTAATTTGAGCATTTCATGTAAAGTTAATTCAGAAAAATATTAGTGCAATCAAGACATTTTGCATTTCCATCGTTTTTCGTCGTTTGCCAAGATTTTTGGTATTTGATGAGACGTTGACAGAGGTGTATGTGTATTCAAGGAACGACAACTCTGTACAGAGATTGGGTATGTACGCGTTAAACGTTCAACTTTTGAGCAGAAAACCAGGTATTCCCGCATTGGTCCGCGCTGTTGAACGTTCACCTTTTGAGCAGGACAATACACAACAAAGACTGACAGTAGACGACAAACTCAAAACTATTGTCATACAATGCTGATTCTGAATCTGAATGATGCTACATTGGCACCCTTGAGGAAATTAAAATATTCAAGATGGCTGCCGTTGTATTAAAATGAAAAGTATCTTGACTTTTATATTAGTTAGAACAATCATTTATGCGTCAGCGACTAGGATTTGGTCTCAGTTGACTTAAATAGTAAAAACGTATACTAGTATCCGAAATGGCCGTCAAGATGGCTGCCGTGGCATAGACATACATTTAGTAACAGCGGCCTTTTTGCCACTGACCGTTCCAAGGCGGTAGCCCTACTGTCAACCCTTTTTGTGTTTGTAACGTCTTACGCCTTTATTATTACTATTGCCATTCTTGTTTGTCTTTTTGCGTGTTTTGGGGTTTACTGTGTTCTGTGAAAGCTGCATTTCCTGTACGATTTTTATACTTACTTCTACATGAGCTACGACACTTATTTTGGGTCCTATACATGCTCTTTCGACCTCTTTTTGTTTATATGGTAAATACGAATATATACGGCTTTGACATACAACTGACTAAAAGATAAGCATGCGATGCGCCACAGCTGGTCTATTGAATGCTATATATGATCAGATACTATATGCTCATCATAACAACATTTATGCGGTATGTCCTTGAACCAAAGGTGGACTGAACCAGCGAGATGTAACATAAAACCCATCTTCTCGGAAAAGGTAGGCATTGAATCTACGTATACACAGTCCCTCATCAAACATGCAGATGATTTCGGAAAACAAATAGTTAGAATCGCAAACCACACACTGAAGAAGAATTGGCAGTCTTATACGACTCAAAATTTGGGAGAAGCTGTATCCACATAATCCTGATGATCCTGATGATCCCCAGACGATATTATAAACTTCCTCTCTTGAAGTATTAGTCCAGAAAGAGTCACAATTGACAACGCAGTCGCTATATATTGGTGAAGAACAGATGCATGGGTAGTTTTTTTTACAAAATTGGTATGCCGATTAACATGATGCTGATGTCTTAGATTTGTATAACAATGTGAAAATCAATTTCAGTATGAAACATATTTAGATGTATTGCCATGCGATTTAAGAAGTTTTAGAATAAGGTTATCGTCCCTTTCTCTAAGAATTTAAGCAGGTCGGTATCGTATCAATAGGATTGAAAGAAATATTTTTTTTGTCAATATCGTAATTCTCACCATCTAGACGATGATGAGTTCCATCTCATTCTAAAATGTCCCTGCTACTCTGATATAAGGAAGAAATACATATCAAAGTATGTTTGAAATCATTGAATTACTGGAAACTGAAACCAAAATGATCCTTTTTAAATTTAAATTAATCTCAAATGTGCGATATCACATAGAATATACATAACGCATGTTTGAATACTTTATAGTTCATCCACTTTAGAGCTCATATATGTCTGCATATTTATTCTTATATTGAGTATGTTAAACGTGATTAAAATCAGTATTTTGTAATTGTTGTATATATGTTATGATGATGTACTTAATGTACAAGTCAATAAAAAGTATGTTCTGTTCCTATTAAATTTACACAGTCATATACTACGTATTCGCACATTGTACAGAGTAGTACCGACATTTTGGATGTCCGTCGAATTGAAACTATTTTATTTAACTGGCATACATACAACACATAGGTGTCTTAAAGAAATGAGTACTTTAACTATTCAAAATACAGTCGGAGTATTTATAAATCACACATAACACATACGACAAAAATGAATTTAAGTCAGAAATAGCAAATGAAAAAAAATAATATTGGTGGTAATTAGAGATTGTTATTATCATCTTACCTTGTGTCATTACAAAATGTGTTATTAATTACGAACCTCCTTGTTTAAACTTTACTATTGGCAAATACATATTGTTAAACTTCAGCAAAATGAGACAAATTTCTGGAAATAATAGTATACCGCATGCATTTCCCTTGCCGAAACGATTACATATCGGGATATTAAATACGAATCAATGTTATATTTATTAAAATTTACATTCTTACATATATAATGAACATTGCTTAATTGTGCGTTGAACCCAGTGACGTCAGCCGTGTCATCAGACTCACACATAGTTGAAGCCATAAGGTCAAACAGCTCAATCATATATGTAAACATATACACTGTAGCTTAAGTACTCTTTATCACTGCTTTTAAAGACAGAATAATAGTTTGAATGTGTAATCATGTAAATAATGCAATGTCATTAGTGCTTATGAAAATGACTTGTTGAGTACAACATGATATAATGAATGAAAGAAACACCGGGTGTTTTACGGCACGTCG
Organism: Cyrtodaria siliqua; assembly: GCA_037043455.1. Classification (NCBI taxonomy): domain Eukaryota; kingdom Metazoa; phylum Mollusca; class Bivalvia; order Adapedonta; family Hiatellidae; genus Cyrtodaria; species Cyrtodaria siliqua. Next base: position 58,574 of record JAWPHD010007493.1, on the reverse strand, counting down.
ACACATAAATAGGTCATATTGTGCGCAAAAACTGATGAAAGATGAAGAAATGAAGTAGTAATTAAAAATTAATCAAAATATTTAAAGATAAAGCTATTAACAAATAAGGGATGATATGGTAGTAATATAAACGATGTATATATATATATATGTAAATCAGCAAATGTCCTTCAACGGGTGTATAAACAATGCCTATAGTTTGTCCTCTGAAAATATTTCTTTTTTTAGCATTATATTAGAATAGTAAGCTATTTTCAATGGCTCTTTACGTAATATCAGAAACAGCTGGGTCTATCTTATTCTCCCTCACCATAACGCGTACTTAAAGTAATTATGCAACTTCAAAATGTCAACAAAATTAGCAATGGACGGATTCAAAACAATCGCATTTAACGTTATCATATACTAGTTCAATGACATTGCTTGAGTGCAGACTAAGGGTAATGCGTAACGATCATAACTTGTTGTTTCCATAAATGCGACGGACTGAATGTAATGCACTGATATGTTCGAAAGACCTGGAGCGTACGGAAGACCTGGAGGGACATTAGGACTTAGCACTTAACACTTATTGCTTATATTACTTAACACTTAACACTTATTACTTACTACTTAACACTTATGACTCGCGGTAAACTGAGACATCAGACTACGCATAGATTGACCAGGCAGAAGCGGTACATGTGAGTAGGTCTATTATTATTGTTTTATAGTGAAATATTTTATCCATGCATATTTGTTCTTGGGTATAACTCCCGAAAACTGGCATTGCGGTATACATCGGATTAAGACGTTAACCGGGAGATCCCGTCGCGCATGTGTCTGCCTATCCGCAGAACAAGTAAAGGTACCATAACAAAGTTTTGATATAAGAGCCCAGATTCAGTATCCGTTTTGACCCTCTCTCTGGTTGACAGCTCAATATGAGCTTAGCTGTTAGAGGCCCGACAGACCCAATTCAAGTATTGTGTATAGACCTAGGCATATAGTTGTTGGGAATAATTCACATGTCACCGGTATCATTAAACTAGCATTTACTAATCTAAAAATAGGTCAACTTTTCAAATCAATAAAAGACTTATAAAACGTATAAACTGTCATCCGACTCTGAAAAAATAAATGCTCAGTATTGCAAGAAAGCATTTCTTCACATCTCCCATATAAGCACTGGAATGTGTCCGCTGTGTGCATATACAGCTTATACTGGGCTTATTTAAGGTTTGTAGTTTGAAATATGCATGTACATATAGGTAGTTAAGGTAACATACATATTGCTCCAGCAGCTTCAGTTAAAGTCAGTATTCTGTCAAACGTTCACTTGGAATATAACGTCCAAGGTGACGTGGTCGTTTTATACATGTACGCGGTTGAATTTGCTTACTATGAAGTTTTACCTTTAAATAAAATTCCATTTTGTGTGTCTTAAAAAAAATGTATAGAAACTTGTTTTTTCTCTCCTTTTCACATATTGATTATAAAAATGGCATTATACTCAAGGATCTATTTGCAAACATTCTGAGTCATTGTGATTCCTCAAGTAGCATCGGTAGATGAGGTTGGTTCCAACTTATCTTCCCTCACCAGGACGCATACTCCCATGACGAGAGAGAGAGAGAGAGAGAGAGAGAGAGAGAGAGAGAGAGAGTGTGTGTGTGTGTGTTTGTATACACATATGCTGCGAGAGAGAGAGAGAGAGAGAGAGAGAGAGAGTGTGTGTGTGTGTTTGTATACACATATGTTGCGAGGTTGATTCGAACAACATCTGACGATGTTTAATTTGATTTACACACTGTGCATATAAACACATTATGATACAGTTCAATTATTTAGTATTCCAATACATTTAATTCCATATGTATAAACAGAATAATACATATTTATAATACATTAAAATCGATATCATTCATTGTTATAGGAGATATAACTGCCATATAATAGACAATAGCACACATTATAATAGGCCTAGGAATCTTTATGTGAGGAAGCTATCCAGCTGGCTTGCGGTTCTACCCAGGTGCCCGCCCGTGCACGAAAATTGCCCGGAGGTGCACCTGGGGTCTTGCTCCACCAATGGAAGCTGGAAAGTCGCCATATGACCTTAGCTGTTGGTGCGACTATAAAATCCAATTCAATCACACATTATAATAAGTGATATGACTCATTATAATAGGTGATATCACTAATTATAATAGATGATATTACTAATTCAACGAATTTTTAGTCTGTTGCTATGACTGATTTAAATACACGATATCGCAACAATGAACGTTATTTTTTTAATATATTCTATCTTTAACGCAGCATATATTTTATACCTGTTATAACAGTCTATTGATTTATTTAGCAACTTTGTGATGGTATAGATTAAGATTTATAAAAGGCGATATCCCTCATTCTATTAGATGTCATCTAAACTATGATATAATACATTTTAATAGATGATAGCACTCATTCTAATAGATGATAGCACTCATTCTAATAGATGATATCACTTATTCTAATAGATAATATCACTTATTCTAGAGGTTATGTCATTTATTTGAATATATAACTCATCCTGATATACTTGCGAATTTACTCATTCTAATAGATGATGTCATTTAAATATATCACTCATTATGATACGTGATATACATATTATCCAGGTAATATCACTCGTTCTAACAGATAATATAAGTCATTCATATAGAAAACCGCAGCATTCAAATATATATCTAATTAAAGAGTCGTCTGTATTATATCTGAACAATGTTTGAAGCAGATAAGCAGGTTAGTGGAAGTAAGACAAACGTTAAAACTCTTCAACGCCAAGAAATAATACAGATAAGGAGATTAGTGGAAGTAAGACAAACGTTAAAACTCTTCCAAGCCAAGAAATAATACAGATAAGGAGGTTAGTTGAAGTAAGACAAACGTTAAAACTCTTTCAAGCCAAGAAATAATACAGATAAGGAGGTTAGTGGAAGTAAGACAAACGTTAAAACTCTTCCACGCCAAGAAATAATACAGATAAGGAGGTTAGTGGAAGTAAGACAAACGTTAAAACTCTTCAACGCCAAGAAATAATACAGATAAGGAGGTTAGTGGAAGTAAGACAAACGTTAAAACTCTTCCAAGCCAAGAAATAATACAGATAAGGAGGTTAGTGGAAGTAAGACAAACGTTAAAACTCTTCAACGCCAAGAAAGGATACATATAAGGAGGTTAGTGGAAGTAAAACAAACGTTAAAACTTTTCAACGCCAAGAAAGGATACATATAAGGAGGTAAGTGGAAGTAAAACAAACGTTAAAACTCTTCAACGCCAAGAAAGGATACAGATAAGGAGGTTAGTGAAAGTAAGGTAAAAGAAAGCATCATTAACGCCGAAAATGAAAACAAAGGGACTTCGGAAACGTCATAAGGATAAATGCCTACCATTCGGACCGAAGTAGAAGTCATTCAGTTCTCTGGAGCTGAACCAAAATTTAGACATGAAGCCAGCCTAGAAGAATGGAAGTTGGAAATAAAAAGGACGTTCATGGGATTTCTCGCGTAGAAGACAATCTTCATTTACAAAAAAACAAAAAAAGGCAAAGATAGTCTTTTAAGTACGAGGCATGGGCGCTTAATTATGAGTGCAATAGAATGTCTTATGACCTCTGCAACGCACCAGCAACATTTCAAAGGTTGACGGAACGCTGCATGGCCTCATTATGTGGATGACATCATTATATTCGCGCAAGACATCGATTGTCATATTGATCGTCTAGATGCGGCCTTCCATCATGCGGCTGAGTACGATCTGAAAATAAAAGCGTCAAAATGTGAATTATTTAAAACCAAAACAACTTACCCCGGTCATTGGTCTTTCCGCAGATAGTATCCAGGCAGACCCTCAGAAGACTGAAACCGTCATATCCTGGCCCACACCTAGGATCATCAAAGAAGTTCACTAGTGTCTGGAGTTAACTGAATATTAGCGTTGGTTCATTAAGGGATTCCGTCTATTTCAAGAACAGTCTACTGATCGGACATACAGCCAGGAAACGGACGAAAAGGAGTATAAAAGGAGAAATTTGGAAATCGCCGAACACGATAAATACAAAACAATATTGCAGTCTCGGTTTGATTGAGACTGTTCCTGAACGGTGTGAAAAGTGCTTGCTACCGTTCACACTCTCAAACCCCAGGTTGAGAAGAACTCAATATTTAAAAAGTACATAAATTTGAGCCATCCCGAAGATGGTATGCATATGACGGTGAACATCAATCTAATTAACATTATGTCCTAATTACGCTTTGATACTCTCCGCTATATAGGATCTGGCAACACTGCCTTGGAAGTCACGTCAGATGAACCTTTCATCTAATCAATATTCAGGTTTGTTTATTGTTGCAGATAATCCGATATCTGCTGCGAATACACTGAATTCCGATCTCTTGAAAATATCAAATTGGGCAGATAGATGGCTTGTCAAATTTAATCCATCCAAAACTAAATCTCTTCTTATTTCACGGAAAGTCAATTTTATCAACCACCCACCAGTTTTTATGAATGACCAGATAATAACTGAAGTCGATGATCATAAACACCTCGGCGTCCTTTTGTCAAATGATTTATCCTGGCACAAGCACATCGAATATATCAAATCAAAGGCATGGCAGAGGATTAACATTATGCGGAAACTTAAATACAAACTAGATAGAGTGTCCTTAGAAACTATATATACGTCCTTCATAAGACCTATTTTAGAATACGGAGATATTCTCTTTGATAACTGCACACAATATGAAAAATATGAGTTAGACAAATTACAAAATGAGGCCGCTCGGATAGTAACTGGAGCAACGAAACTTGTCTCTATTGACAACCTATACAAAGAAACTGGGTGGGAAACTCTCGGAAATAGGCGCCGTAAGCATAAACTCGTTATGTTTTATAAAATGACAAACCACTTAACTCCCAATTTTCTCTCTGAGCTTGTTCCTCCTCCTGTAGGTAATATATCACGGTATAACTTACGGAACTCTTCAAACATCCAAACTGTCAATGCCCGTGCCAACTACTACTATGATTCTTTTCTCCCCTCTGTTATTCGCGAATGGAATAAATTAACCGAAGAATCACGGCACGCCGAAACAGTTATTTCCTTCAAAAACTCATTTTAAAGTAATCAAAACAGAACTCCTAAACACTATCTCTTCGGAGAAAGAAACATACAGATATTGCATACTAGACTGCGTCTAAATTGCAGTTCCCTTAACAATGATCTGTTTTCCAAAAACATGGTAGAATCGCCTATTTGTACATGCGGATGTGTTGAAAACGGTGACCACTTCTTCTTTAAGTGCAATAAATATACTGATATTAGAAATGTATTGGTAAATTCATTACCCCGTCTACCAAATATTACACTGAAAACACTTCTATTTGGAGATCAAAATGTATCGTACGATACAAATATTCTTATATTCAATTATATTAAAAACTCAAAACGTTTTAACTAGTAGATCGATTTGTTCTTTTTTTGAATTCCCAAATCAACTACACCCCCTTTCCCTGTGTCGCCCCAAATTCCCTAATTATTTTCAAAAAATTGATTTACACTGGAGATTTATAAATAAATATTAATAACAATTAAATGTATTTGCATAATCTATTCATTTAATTTTTTGTCTGTTTGAATTTCGTATTTTTCAAGTTACTTTCTATTTTTTCCTTTTTGTTACTTTTTATTATTTCAATTATATCTAAGCATTATTCTAGAATATGTATATACAAAAAACTTACACTTAAGTAATTTAAGTTCTCATACTTCCAGAATGTATATTGTGAAAATATCTAATTGTTGCTGTTTGCTATCTTTAGCGCGTTCTAGCGTTTTGTTTACACCAAGGTGGCTGGAGTGCACCTGTGTAATCATTTCATTTCGCAGCGATCTGGGAATCATGAGAGTTTGACCTCGAAATATAAGATCGTCCTCAGCGGACAGCTCATCCCTATGATTCCAGTATTCGCGTAAATCTGGGTCACACTCTGATCGAGTTTCTGGCCAGCCGACGTCTAAAGTCTGTTTCAGTTTTCGCATCTGTGAATCACTGTTGATTTCTGATCTTAAGATTTCAATACGCCTATCGGATACAAATAATTGTTTCTTCACAGTATGCATGTGTAAATCCAGGCCTTCGATTAGCGATGGATACGGCTCGGGAAGAAAGTGGCGTGATAGACAATCACTGACAGGGATGTCTTTGCCTTTAACGTGACGCACAATTAACGTATACTTTTGTAATTGTAACAACATTCGTTGTAGACGCGGCGGTGCTGCGTGTAATGGCTTCAGCACAATCGACGAAATGGGTTTGTGATCTGAATGGACCGTGACCTCGTTTCCATACGTGTACTGGTGGAAACGTTTACAACCAAACAGTATACCTAAGAGCTCTTTCTCAATTTGGGCATAGCTTACCTCCGCTGGCGTAAGACTTTTTGACGCATATGCAATCGGTCGTCCATTTTGCATGAGACACGCGCCTAACCCATATTTCGAGGCGTCGACCTCCAGTGTAAGTGGCTGCGATCAGTCATAATAACCTAGCACTGGCGCTGTGGTGATTATTTGTTTGACCTCGCGAAATGCCTTATTCTGCGGCTCGTCCCAGAGAAATTCGGTCTCTTTTTTCAAGAGTGACCTGAGGGGTGCGGTGACCTCTGCAAGATTTGGCGCGAACTTTGCAAGATAATTGACCATGCCAAGGAATGTCTCTAATTTTTCGCGCGAATTTGGGATTTCTAATTTCGTAAATGATTCGACCTTACTGGGATCGGCCTTTAAACCTTTGTCTGTGATCACGTGACCAAAGAATGGCACCTCTGATACACTAATCGTGCATTTATCTGGGTTAAATTTGACACCTTTTTCGCGAGCGGGCATCAATACATTTCGCAAGTTTGTGTCATGTTCTTGCTTGGTGCGACCATACACCAAAATATCACCTACAATTGCCTGTACGCCCGGTAAATTTTCAAAAATTTCGTTGACCTTTTGTTGAAATATGTCACTTGATGATGAAATACCGAACGGGAGTCTCAGGTATCGGTACCTGCCAAACGGTGTGCTAAACGTTGTTAGGTACGAAGATTCCTGGTCTAATTGCACGCTCCAGTACGCATGTGTGATGTCTACTATACTGAAAAATTTAGCGCCTGAAAGTTTTGATGTGACGTCATCGAGCGTCGGCATAGGAAACTGCGGTCGTCTAATGACTTCATTCAATGCCTTTGGATCTAAGCAAATTCGCAATTTGCCTGTTTTGGGCTTTTCAACGACAACCATTGAGTTGACCCAATCTGTAGGCTGGCTAACCGGTTTAATAATTTGGTTAGAAACCATTTGATCTAGCTCAGATTTGAGTTTAGATTGCAACGCTTCCGGTACCCTGCGCGGTGGGCTAACTACAGGTTGTGCGCCTTCTTTGAGATACAAGTGCGCTGTTCCGGGAATGACCCCGATGCCTTGAAACAGATCGCCGAATTCCTGCTGCACAGTTTCTAGGTTAAGCACAGGAGGGGTACTGTTTACAGCGTAAGTCAGTTTGATAAGACCTAGGTCAACTGATGATTGCAGGCCAATAAGAGGAGGGGCTGTGGTTTCAACAACTGAAAAATCAGTGTCAATAATTCGGTCACTGTGGCTACATGTCAGCTTGACCGTGCCAAGTACCGGTATGGGATCGCCACTATATGATGTGAGCTTGTGCTTAGAGGCTATCAAGGGGTGTTTCAAGTTTAATGAACGATAATGCGATATGGGCAAGATATTCACGGCGCTGCCTGTGTCTAACTTGAATTTAATGGAGCGCTTAGAGGGACCAATTGACAAGTGGACAAATGCACGGTCTGTAGTAGTAGTGAAAGTGCTTACCGTGTCAATGAAACTGTCCTCAAAATAGTCCCGATCAATGTTATTGGCACCGTTATTAGAACTAGGATTGTCTATCCCATGCACAAATTTTGTACTTCTACACATTGACTGATAATGATTCAGTTTTTTGCACTTATGGCATGTCTTCCCAAATGCTGGGCATTGTGTTTTTTTCACATGACATTGTCCACCACATTGTCCACAGTTCCTCTGTTTTGTCTTTGACTAAATCCACCGGCTTTTCGGCCACGCCCATTGTTTCCATTTGCTTCTGGCAATAATCAAAATATTTTGAGCAATCTGTATAGCCTTGTCAAGTGTAAGTTTCTCTCCTTCATTTATAAGTTTCTCCCTTACACGTTGGTTGTTGGTCCCAAATACTATTCTGTCACGTATCATTTCTTCAGTTTTTGTTTCGTACTTGCAATCTCGCGCTTTGAGACGCAGACGTGTGACAAATTTGTCAATCGTGTCCGTTCCTTGAATTTCGTTATTAAAACGAAATCGTGCGAATATTGGGTTTAGTTTTGGTTGCACGTGTGCTTTAAACTTATCATAGTACGTCTTCAGTAATTTGGCTTCATCGTCAGATAAAGTCCATGACTGACAAATGTCCCTGCCTTTGTCATCAACCCATATTAACAAGTATGACACTTGTTCCTCTTCGGATTTCTCCTTGAGTGGTCCCTTGAATATAAGTTCAATGTGTAGTAGGCTTCCGGGAGATTTGAGTCTTCCCAGTCCATGCTGGGCGGTCGTATTCCCGACATGTGCATGATTGAAAATATCCAAAATATATATGACATATGGCAAATTTTAACCTGAACTTTGGAACATGACCCATGCTGATCAATCTTGATCACTCTTGGACAAACTGTTAACTGTTTAATGTTTTCCAAGTTCTCTGTAACTACTTCTGTTACATCTGCATCAACATTGCGGGCAATACCATTTATAGTAATGGTTTCATATGGCGCAATGCTGACAGTATGCGTATTGGTAGATTTGACTGTAACTGTTTTACATTTAATACTATCAATAACAATTTTCCATGACTCTGGAATTGTATCTGTGGGAGGATTATCAACTAGATAGTCTCTACACAAACGAATAACATTTGTTCCTATAATTACAGGGCAGGAACGGTTGGATTCAGAATACGGTACAACTAAAATAGGGACACTGAGTTCAAAATCAGATAAAAACGGCATTAAAATAGGATACTCAATATATCCCAGATAACTCAGTAACGAACAATCTGCAATGGTTACTTTAAGACCGAGTGACTCGAGAGAGTTGAGCACTGGCTTATCGCTAAGAGAATGATAAAAACTATTTGACAAAGTAGAGATCATGGACCCACTGTCAATAAGAGCAGTGACTGGAACGTTGTCAAAGTAAACAATACTAGTGTTGGAAGAACCAACCAAACGCTGGTATAATATGTTTTGGCCTTTAGAATGGGGACCGGTCTCTGTAAGGCCACCTACAGAGGCGGTTGATCTTTTGGCTGTGGCGCTCCTCTACCAAAGCCTGTCCTCGGTAGTTTCCTCGGTTGTTGTACTGGCCTCTATTGTTGTACTGGCCTCGGTTGTTGTTGCTAACACCGTTGTTGTTGTTCTAGCCTTGGTTGTTACAATAATACTGCCCTCTGTTAAAGTCTTGCAGTTCCTGGAGGACTAGGGACTGTTCCTGTAGCTGTCTAACAACCGAGTTGATCTGAGATCCTAATCTCTCCTCGGTTTGTTGAATCCTCAAGGTATACTCTCTCTCCAAATCAAGTCTATCCTGGCTAGTCTCTACCATGGGCTGATGGTATACCTTTTTTGTTGGAAGTGGGCCAGAGTCCTTCGGCAAGTTCAACTGCTTGTCAACAATCCTTATCTCCCGCAGTAGTTCATCATAGTTGTTGATGGAGTCAAATTTATGGCGGGTGTTGCTCTTAAGGAGCTCACTTTGAAGTGAGGACCAGAACTTCTGCCTGAGGAGTGCATCCTTATTCTTTTCTCTAACGTGGCCGTGTTAAATCGCAGTCTGGAGAAGTTTCTCCAGTCTACAACCGAACGTGGTGACCGACTCGCCTTCTCTTTGAAAATAATTAAAAAAACTCCTGCATAATCATGCCCTGAGTTGACATATCCCCAAAGGCAGTATCCAGGCGCTTCAGAATCACGTCAATGGTCGCTCTCTCACCCAAAGCTATGATGGTATGTCTAGCTCTACCTCGCAGAGATCGCCTAATAGCCTGAACCATAATAGCTGAAGGGTATTCAGTTATGAGACATTTCACCTCGAACCTCCACTTATAGTATATGACGTCGCCTTTCTGAATTGGGTCATCCCCTGAAAAGAATGGGATCTTTGGTACTATAGTGGAAGGGGGTGGAGTGTAAGTCGCATTGGCTAGTTTGGGTGTAGTGCCCTGACAGTCACCAAATAGTGCCGACGAACCTATCTGAACCTTGGGCTTGATGTCCAAACTCGGCACAAACACCTTTCTAATCGATCCCCGTCCGATACCTGCAATAGGGGTGCTTTGCAACAAAGGGCATACTGAGAGAGTGGGTACAACGGGTTTGGTTGGGGGAATAGCGGGTTTAGGTGGTGATGTAACGGACTTGGCCGTTACCACATAACCACTGGCATTCAATGCCTGAATCATCTCCTTCTCTGTCATGGGGGTTTTACCGGTAGACATTATGAAGATAATCAAGGGTATATATGAACAAAATAAAGCAGTTCTATAACAGCGATACAATCACCCTGTCACTACACAAAATCAAAAAGGGGTTCACAGCCGCTGAAACCTCACTAAATAAATACCACGGAACAATAAACATCAATATCACTACAATAAATGGACATATAATTGCTTTCTGTTAAGAAATATGCTGAAATTTCATACAATAATGCACTATTTGATAATTCTCTGAAATACAGTATTTCAGAGTACCTGAAAAGGTTAAACGCAAGCTTGCACATATAAGAAACCTGTAATAATGTAAACATATAGAACACTAAACATATATTTAAACAGTGCGAATTTATACCCTTCTGTCTATCCCTGCTCTCTCTCTCAGCTGTTGAAGTGCTGTGAAATTTGTGAATGGGATTTACAGAATAAAGGGTGCTCAAGTGATGGGTTTAAAAAAGCAGGTCAAATAACTGTCAAGTCAGTAACAACACCTTACCTAGTAACCTCAACAACCATCTTATATGTGGCTAACAGATGATATATAATAATCACACACAATGCTAAATAAACTGACCTACTTCTATCGACATAAACCTCAATGTAAACCGAAAGTAAACAAACACATATTCATGGCAAATGCTGTAAATTTCAATGAAAAGTCTATCGAATCAACACAGTGGACTCAAAACTATATTTAAATAACGAAAAGAAATCGTATATTTGCAAACTATTATCGCCTTTACATGTGATAGCCAATATCAAAACAATAACAAATCAGCGTGTTAACCTCAATTTGACACAGTAACTTCTCGAGAAATTCCTATGAAGGTCAAACTGTACTGCTACCACGTGATTTAATCAATAATAGACTGCCGCGATAAAGCGCAACGATAGAATGATACTGATATGGCTATAACATGTAAATTAACTAACGATACTAGATATGCAAATAAAAATAAATGAAAAGGATAACTTACAGCATTTCCAACAGTCCTACCTAGATGCAGAAATATACTCCGCCTAACACATAACACAAAACATAAAACACATATCACTCCGCGCCATTACACAATGTTTTGTCCATCAGCTGTTAAGTTGGTGGGACTTCTGCGTGACATCTTTTTTCCCGTAATCGATTTCATCTCGCGAGAAACACTTTGAAAAAAAAACTTGTGCACATTACTAAATCTGGTTCGGGCCCGAAAAAAAACACACCAACACACACTACATCTCGAAAATACACTAGATTTTCCTGGACTCCTTCGCGGTATCCTTCAAATGCGTGCCCCGGTCTGTCTGCACATTTGTCTAGCTCTGTTTCTGGTTTATCCGTCGATTACCGCCCTCTCTCTATCCATTTCCTTAACGTTGGGCGCCATTGCATGCTGGTCCTAACCCAATGTGGGGCGCCATTGTGAGCTTGTGGACGTCGGGGTTATAAATACGACAACGTTTACTGCCGGGGATGGTGGGTTTATTAAGGGTAGATTCGACAATATACGACATAAACCAGACTCGAAGTAGAGATCGTAGTATTCTACAAAGGCCTTCTATCACTAAGAAGGCTTTCTATCACTCACGTGATAGAACAAAGATACGTTTACATGTATCACAACAATACCATTTGTAAGGTGTTGTTTGTCAGTCAGTCAGAGGAGAAGTGCGGAGAAGTTGGGCGGGAATTGGTGTTAGGACCAAGCATGCAATATAATCGCTCACTCACTCAATCGCTCATGACGAGAATATATTTATCAACATACACCGACTGGACATTAGAAGCCAGTAAAGGTAAACATTGGAACAGACTATAAATACTATGAATATAACGCTGTTCCAGTACATTAGGTTAGCATCCACCAATACTACAACACTAATACTACAATGCAAAATACAAGACCTGGGTCACATATAGAATTGGCATTGTCCCTCCATACGTCCGTTCATTTGTTTGTTCGTCAATTTTCAAGTCCGTTCTATACCTCTCACATGCGTGTAGAAAATGGGCAAGACACCTTCCCTTAGTCTTGTCTATTGGATGATCTCATGTATTGGAGTCTATCCTCTGAGCAAGTTAGAGAACCATAGAAATATACCGTATAATCCCTAATAAACGCCCCCGGGGGTGTAACATTTTTGAAAAGGGGGCGTTTATTTGAGACCAATAATACATAATTTAACTTTTAAATCGGACATTATTTAATGATTTTATTTACCAAAAAAACCAAAGTCTGCATGTCAATCAATCAATTAATGCATTGGATTTGAAGTTTTCTGGTGATTTTGTGTCTTTCATTGTGAATGAAACAGATTAACTTGCATCTTTTGGTAAATGAAAAAAAAAAATCTGGAAAAATGGTGTGGGGACCGTTCTAAATAACCTGTTATGTGTTCATGAGCCATTACACAACATTAAATTATATTCCTTCTATATACTCAGTACATTTAAAAATGCATCATTTTTGATTTTCGATTATATTTAGCCCGCCGTCTGTTTTTGTTCCAATCAAAGATTGTTTATTATTTTATTACGCAAGCCTCTTTGTCCCAAAGGTTAACATAAACAGTTGCATTAGATTTGATCTACTTCCTTTAGATAAAATACATTTAACTTTAACATATTTAACATCTCTAGAAATTCAAAAAATTCCAAGTGTTGCATTTTTCAAATTGTAGCGAGTGAATGCATTTAAGGCAAATATTTAGTATTTATTGTCGACCCTTTACTTTAACTACTAGTATAGATGGAAAAACAATGTGTCATTTGTGTTATTATAAACTAATGTACTAAAGGGATTGTAGGCAATATGTCAACATACAGTAATAATAAGACACTGTTTGTTTTGAATTTTAGAAAACACTTTAAAGGGAGATGTGGCAATTTTGAAGTTTTTATCAAGCATTAAAATTAACACAAGTGTTTTACTCTAGTATCATTTTTAATTGAATCCTAATTGCATATAATTAAATAAAATGTGAAGTTTTACATTTTTATTATGTCCCTGAAGGTAGTAGTCCGTCAGTCAGTCTGTTCATCTGTACCATCGTGCCCGGTCAATAACTCCGACATTCATTTACTGATTTTCAAATAACATGGCACAAGTGCTCACCACAACAAGATGACGTGTCGCGCGAAAATCCAGGTCTGTGGCTCCAAGGTCAAGGTCACACTTAGGGGCCAAAGGTCAAAAAGAAGTGCTTTTGTGTCTGGTTAATAACTCTGACATTCGTTGATGGATTTTCAAATAACTTGGCACAAGTGCTCACTACAACAAGACAATATGTAATATGCAAAATCAAGTCCATGGCTTCAAGGTCAATGTCACACTTAGAGGTCAAATGACAAAACAACTTCAGGGGCATTTGTCACAGTGACATTTCTTGTTTTTGTTATTCTTTATTTTTGGTGCAATTTATTCAACAATTAGTAATATGAAAAAACATTTTCCATAAACTGTTCAAGTAATTTTTAATAATGATTTGCAAATATGTAATTTATTAAGTAAACACTAAACCTGGTAGAGGTTTGTTTTATTACAGATTTCCAGAAAGGGAAACAATTCATGATGAGAACTAGAAGCTGTTGTCTTTCTTATTCTCGTCTAACAGGAAATCATTTTTGTGTAATTCCCCAAGTATGGGGAAAACATTGATACCATTATGTAGTGCACCAATGCACCAATAGTGCTGCAGGCATCTGCGTCAAGTTGGTTCGCTTTCTGATGGTTCGCCCCGTGTGGATCCCGGGTGCCCCCGTTTGGTCACGGGGCAAAGAATAGGGCCACTGCAGATCCCTTTGGAGGGGTAGGCAGAGGGGTAGATTCCCCCCCCCAAATTCATGTTCATTTTGTCAATTTTTGTTCATGTTCATTAAAGATCTTTATCATGATCCCTGCATTGTTTCAAGTGCTATCTCGCTCGCATCAAAAGAGCAGTGGCAGAAAAACAATAAACATGGCTCCAGCGTAAATGGAGTTTCTACGATAGAATTTGCAGCAACTCTGCAGTTCAGGGTGAGAAGGTTCTAGGCCCATTTTCCATATTTTATCTCGATGTACATAAAAGATGAGCCTGGCATGTTCATGCCTGTTAGGCGCCATATAACCTTTTCATGTGTTGGTGCGCCTTAAAAGTTCAATTCGATTCTGATGGTTCAAAATCTTCATCTCATCTCCCTGTGAGGTTGCTGTCCCAATATGACTGTACATGTGGTAAGGGGATGTAAAACCCCATTTCATTTCATAAAACTGCTAAATATACAGTAGGGGTGTAGCGTGGCATACTCCTTCCAGAGAATAACTTGAAAAAGAAAAATCCTAAAAAATTGCAATAAAAATCAGAGTGGGCATGGGTTGGAGGAGATGGTGAGGGCGAAAAGTTTCTATGTTTTTATCAGCATAAAATGTTTATATTCCTGACAAATATCGCTTGTACGAAAACTATTTTGGTCTGAAGATGAAAAATATATATTGGGAGAGGACTATTCTCAAACCCTCCCTCACTCGCAAGCCATATTAGGAGTTGAAAACAGGTCACGCTACGCCCCTGCACAGTAACATAGTGCATGTACCAATCAATTAGTAATATGAAAAAACATTTTCCATAAACTGTTCAAGTAATTTTTAATAATGATTTGCAAATATGTAATTTATTAAGTAAACACTAAACCTGGTAGAGGTTTGTTTTATTACAGATTTCCAGAAAGGGAAACAATTCATGATGAGAACTAGAAGCTGTTGTCTTTCTATTCTCGTCTAACAGGAAATCATTTTTGTGTAATTCCCCAAGTATGGGGAAAACACCCGCACTATATAGCCTAGTCTAATACACCCGCACTATATAGCCTAGTCTAATACACCCGCACTATATAGCCTAGTCTAATACACCCGCACTATATATCCTAGTCTAATACACCCGCACTATATTGCCTAGTCTAATACACCCGCACTATATAGCCAAGTCTAATACACCGGCACTATATTGCCTAGACTAATACACCCGCACTATATAGCCTAGTCTAATACACCCGCACTATATAGCCTAGTATTATACACCCGCACTATATAGCCTAGTTTAAAATATCTCGTTATATCATGTATATTCAACGATATATCACTGTAACATTCGCAATGTTAGGAGAATAAGCAAGGCAATGCGAAATATATCACTGTAATGTTTGCAACGTTAGGAGAGTAAGCAAAGCAATGTAAAAGATATCATTATTGCTTACAATTGAACTCCAAACCGTGATATATTACACGATAATTCACCGTAAATGATGTTCTATTTCTTAAACTATAGAAGGTAGAAAATAAAAACTTTCTACAGCCTTTCATTTTATTATATGTAAGCAGGTTTAAAGTCAAATGATATTTAAAGTGATAATTTTAATTGCTTGATAAAGTATACTGTAATTCAAAATAGCCATTTCTCCATTTAACTTGAAGATTATCTTGCGTCCCTTTAGTTAGGGATAATTACACATGTTAGTGTCATATTATACATATCTCCCTTTCACCAACAAAGGTGTACAGGGAGGGGCAGGAGTTTCAGAAAACCAAAAGGATTCTGGGTAGTGGAAACTCCGCTTATGACACAATCGTTGTCAAGGATACAAAAACTGGCACTGAGCATGTCCATAAAACAGTAAATTCTAAAAGTGATCGTAATACAGTTGATGTTCTCTTAAAAAAAATATACGCCCATAGGGATGTATTATGTCCGACCGTCTGTCTGTCTTTTAACCTTTACGTGACAACTGATTCTGGCTAATGACGTTCCAAGTATAAGGACTTCAACAATGAAACTTTGTACACATCTTTAGCATGATCCAATGAATACATCTGATAAAGGCCCATAACTTTCTGGTTCATTTTTTTTTAAATTATTCCCCTTTGAGAAAAGGTTTAACCTGGATTTTAATCTTTTCCTTTACAAGAGGTCAAAGGTCAAAGGTCAAATGAGTCAAACATTTTGGAGATCATTAGTTACTTATTGGTGACATTTCTTGTTTTAATTATTTCCCTTTGAAAACGGTTTAAACTGGTACTTAACCTTGGCAGCAGTGGGCGTATATGCCCCATTAGGCGGTGCTCTTGTTATCTCTGTACCATGTACTTTATTTAAGCATTACAAATGCGGGCTGAAAAATGTTCTATACTTCATCATTACAGATGCTGAGCACTATATCGGGAATTTTTTTTTCACATTTTGCATTTTGTAGTTATTTAACATTTTGTATTTTTATTTCACATTTTGTAGTTTATTTCACATTTTGTAGATTATTTATATATACAGATGAGGATCTTCTGACTGATATGTGTTGTTTTTTAAAGATGATGATTTCTGTGTTTTGTA
This sequence comes from Cyrtodaria siliqua, assembly GCA_037043455.1. Classification (NCBI taxonomy): domain Eukaryota; kingdom Metazoa; phylum Mollusca; class Bivalvia; order Adapedonta; family Hiatellidae; genus Cyrtodaria; species Cyrtodaria siliqua. The sequence goes on along the minus strand of JAWPHD010007493.1, from coordinate 41,619 downwards.
AAGATGAGATCAGATGCTGGGTGGGTTATGTCCCTTGTTTATACCTCTTCAACATTGTGAATAACAAAGTTTCCATTCATATGGAAATATTGAAAGATGGTAAATTACTATTGTTCTTTTTTTATAATTTGGGATATGGGAGACCAGACATTAGCCACTTCTCCTGCCATACAACAACCAGCAATAAGATTAAGGATATAGAGGTATAGATATTGCTTAACCCTTAGCCTGCTGAGGGTGACTACAATAGCCTTCGCATTCATTGTAAACCCAGAGTAACTCGCAGGCTGATCAGGATTTACAATGTCTGGCTGCTCATCAGTCATTTCTCCAAAATACCCTTTTTAACATAAATGGATTGATCTAAATTTAAAGAAAGGACATGAGTCCATTATACATTCATAGCGGGCTAAAGGTTAATAACCTATAATATGTGGATGTAGTATTTAAAGGTACATAGTTTGATGAAGCCGTTCCAGCAAACAATTTGACATAATTGTCCAATGACACTGTTTATCCTACAGTCTTCAAGCTATACTTTATATTCCTAGCAAAAGTAGTTCACACTTACTGACCTTAAACCATGGCCATCTAGTTATTTTCTACACCAATATAATCATGATAGTCTTCTTCTTCTTCTTCTTCTTCTTCTTCTTCTTCTTCTTCTTCTTCTTTAATAGCACCCTCAGACATAAACATGTTTTAATTGTGTCGCTTGCATAGCATGGCAGACACTTAGGGATCACTTTGTCCATTGTCTGTCGTCGTCCGTCACAATTTATACAGTAACCTAATCTTGCCCATAACTTGAAACATATTTAACCTATGTTCATGAAACTTCACACACATCATCTTAACCTAAGGAATGCTGTGTCCAATAAGTCTGACTTTCATTTTGACAGAGTTATGCCCCCTTTTATAAAAACCTGCAGCCTAACCAAGCTCATAATTGGCCATAGCCTAAAAAGTGTTTGACCTATGTTCACGAAACTTCACACACATATTCATCTTAAAACACAGAATATTGTTACTCATGACCAATAACTCTGACTTTCATTTGAGCAGAGTTATTCCCCTTTTCATAAAACTTTAACCTGCATCCTAACCAAGCAATTGACCTATGTTCCTGAAACTTCACACACATAATTATCTTAACCAAAGGAATGTCGTTCGTTTGCATGTCCAATAACTCTGACTTTCATTTTGGCAGAGATATGCCCCTTTTCATAAAACTTCAACTTTCAACCTAACCTAGCTCATAACTTGGCAAAATATTGACCTATGGTCATGAAACTTTGTACAGTTTTTCCTTATCAATTACCAAGTGCAGATTCATGCCGCTTTTCATAAACTTTTAACACTTATAAAAAACTGCTCCATAATTCATAAAGGATTGCACCCCTTGTCTTTAAGTTGTTCCTAGTTTAAACTGTATCAAAAGATCTATATACTATATCAATACAAATGTATTTACTTTTGCAAGTATATTTTATTACTTTCAAGGTTTATTATTTTATAGATTATAATGTTATAAAAATAAAAAATAAATTGATATATTTCAGCAAAAACACTCCGTAGTATTATAGACGATCAAATGAGAAACTTTTATGTTTCGGAAGCAGATCAGTCACTAGTCAAGCCATTATCCCTGTTTGTACTGGACGGTGCCTTAGAGGCGGTCAGCTGTCTTCATAACAAGGGGCTCACAGAGATTTACATGGTGCGAATAATCAGGTATTTGTTACCATGTCTATATACCCCTCCCATTTATTGTTTCCAGCCTCTATATTACATGGTGAGAATAATCAGGTATTGTTACCATGTCTAGATACCCCTCCCATTTATTGTTTCCAGCCTCTATATTACATGGTGAGAATAATCATGCATTTGTTACCATGTCTAGATACCCCTCCTATTTATTGTTTCCTGCCTCTATATTACATGGTGAGAATAATCAGGTATTTGTTACCATGTCTAGATACCCCTCCTATTTATTGTTTCCTGTCTCTATATTACATGGTGAGAATAATCAGGTATTTGTTACCATGTCTAGATACCCCTCCTATTTATTGTTTCCTGTCTCTATATTACATGGTGAGAATAATCAGGTATTTGTTACCATGTCTAGATAACACTCCCATTTATTGTTTCAAACCTCCATACTGAAAATGGTCGCATTTTTTTAATTTCTTTGAAAACCAAAGGGTTACAGAACTTACATAAAAAGATGAGTTGAAAATAGCGAAATATCTCAGGGCTAATTGTAATGCACACTGAGATTACAACTTCCGTTCTATAGTCCCTTTGCTTCGAAGAAACTAAAATAGCGGTTCCCGCATCAAAAGTAACCTTTTGTTAAAATATGACAAAATAAACATTTAAGAAAAGAAGGAACCAAATACCAAATGCAAATCAGTGCTTTTTCAGATTAACTTCATGAGATTCTGTTATACCTTGAAAATGCACAGTGGCTTGACAGAGCGTCGTAACTTGTTTTTCTAATCCTTGTCTAATTAATGGCCTAGTTTAATAGAGGAGTCGTCTTTATTTGTTTATATTTATTATTTGTTTATAGTTGTTGTTCATTTTTTTGTTTTGTTACCTATTATGTTTATCATCAACATCATGTTTATTATTGATTCTGTCTTTCAAGGTCATTTAAATAAATAGATGTTTATGTTGCATTCTTGTACAGAAACTTCTAGAGAGTTCTATGACAGTATACAAACAAGGCTTTGTGGGATTGGTGTTCAGTAGTTCAGTATAACATCAAATTAATAGACTTTGTGGGAAGAATTCATATATTGGATATTATGAGAGGATTTATGTTACACATTATTGTGCTCATCTTTAGTAAACATGATACTGAATTAGTTGGACTATAGTGGAGAACTAAACCGGGAAAGATTCAAAATAAATTTGGATTAAAGGGACATTTGACAATTTGAATTTAAGGGACACTTGACAATTTGGATTTAAGGGACATTTGACAATTTTGATTTAGGGGACAATTGACAATTTGGATTTAAGGGACATTTGACAATTTGGATTTAAGGGAAATTTGACAATTAGGACTTAAGGGACACTTGATAATTTGGATTTAAGGGACATTTGACAAGATGGATTTAAGGGACATTTGACAGTATCACCTGGGCTGTTCATTGGACTGACAATTGTTGAGCCCTTTTGACTAAGACACCTTTGTTTTCTTTAGCCAAATGAATTTTTGTTGAGCGAAATTTGACTAAAAATATTTTGCTGACTTTAGCAACATTTATATAAATGTGTAACACATTCTAGATTGGCAGGCAGTGGTATACATTTTATAGCAGTTCTTATGGTTTTATAGTATTACAATTATAACAGTTCTTATGATTGCATAGGAAACCAAGGGTTTTAATACACATATGGCTGCACAGGAAAAAGTTAGTTTGGCCTTTTACGCCACTTCGTCGTGCCATTTCAAACGTTCATTTATATGGGCCAAAATGACTTGAGCCAAATTGGCTAAAACACTTGATGAAAGTTTAGCCATTTTAAAGTTTGTTTAGACTATGGTGACTGGCGAAGGCTAATGAAAAGCCCATATCAGGACTATTATAAAAGTGGATTTTAAAGAAATACTGGATCTAATGTATGTGTATTCTGTTAGTCAGTATCTTTCATTGGTATATTTAAATAAATTTGTTGATTATATATACATATATATTTGTTGCTGGGTTGTCTCTTCCTTTCTCATTACATTTTACTTGTAACAGTCTGTAGTTTTTCATTTATTTGTTTACAGATCTTTATTCTTTTAGTTGAGGTCCTTCTTTGACCTTAACATTCGCAAAAGGTGAGAAAAGGTGAGGATAAATTCACGGTAGATTAAAAATCCTGTTTAAGGAAAGTAACTAATACTTCTGTAGTTGGCTTGCCTTGCCATTATGGCCAGTCACTCGCCTTTAAAGAACTAACCTCAGAAAATCATAAATTGTAACTAATGAGCTTTGTATAATGTTCAGCCTCCATACTACACATCATACTATAAAAGCAAACACTTTCCAGATTATGATGTTACAGATCATATTAGCTTAATCTGTGACCTAATTATAAAAATCTTAGCAGCTCATTTCTTATGCTTTTCCATTTAAAGTCAGAAATGTGAAGTATAATCATAAATAAACACTTATTTTTTCTATGAAAACTCAAATTCATTGGTAACGGCAATGACGTCGCTTGTTACAACGCTACGTGACGTCAGATACTTTTCAGACAATAAATCAGGCATTGTTTTACGGTCGCAAGTTTGAGACATTAGCCAATGGAGTTACGCTTTACATTATACTTGCATTAGAATCCTTGTTTCAAGGATGAATGCGTCAAATTTCAGGCACAAATACTGATAGTTTATTTTGTTCAAACAAGTGCCCCAAACAACAAGATTGTAATCCAGACGGTGTTTATTCTAGAATTTCGCCATACTATGTTTGAGAATACTTAACCAATTTACCTTTTGTTGGCGTTTTTGTAATATTTTAATTTCATACAGTTACTGCTATAACATTATTAACTGCTTTGCTTCGATTATAAATACAACATAATGCCGATTTACATTACAGCTTAGATTAGCTTCTTATATAAATTCACTGATTGTCTATATTTGCTTTATAACTCTGCAACTCTGTAACTATAATTAACAATCGAAAGTTAAAAATAAAAAAAAGATGTTCAAGTTTATGACCCCTTATGTGTAATCCATTTTAATTTGATTTAACATGTGTCGTAATTAAAATGTAAAAATGCCTGTGTTTTTTACATGATGCATTCAGTATATTACCATAACACCTTGTTCTAGTTAGTGCTACAATGAATTGAATAATGAACACCTGATAAATATGTTTATTCAGACAAATAAAAATAAGTGTGTTTCCACTAATAATATATATACATTTTTGGCATAACTCAATGTCACAGTTAGTTATTTCTGTGTTCGGAGTTAGTTATTGATATTTAGCGATTATGAGTTCTCTTTCACTGAAAAATCCTGGTATTTCACGTATAGAAATCTCATCTATCTATTTCAGCTGGAAATGTTATGCTACAGAAGACTTCTCATGATGCGATGAAAGTGAAAATCCTCGACTTTGGAATGGCTGGCCGTTTGGAGATGCCATGTGGGTTAGACTTCCGCAGCTTTCAAGCAGATATAGCCCAAGTTCTGCGATTGTTTTCTGGCCTGTATACAGGGCAGGAGTTCGACAATGTCTGGGATATACAGCATAATTGGCAGGAGAGTCTTGGTAATGTAAGTGTCACCGGGTAACTCTTTCTAGGACTTTCTGACAAATTATCTTATGTGGGATTAGGAACAGCATTTAGCAGTGATGTTAGGTTAAATCACAGTTCCCACTTTTTGGCAAGTAGTGAAGAAACAAAAATTGCCTACCATCAAGAGATTACTGATGGTGGATTTCACACTTAGGGATGTGTGTAGTTATAAGGTTGATAGTCCCTCCGCCATATTGTAACTGATAGGACGCCCACCGGTAAAGGCACAATAGAGTCTGGACTTATGAGTGCTTGTGTATAGTGTAAGGTATCTATCTACAGTCTACTTGAAACATAAATATAGTGCTGCCACACTGGAATACCACACCGTAGTACATGAAACCCTCACCCAGTCACTTGTTCGTGACACCGGGCCAACCCATTATTTGCTCATCAAGCAAGGCTTGCAACTAAGGCTCTAGCCGGCATTGGTTCCCGTCTTTTGTACAGGGTTTACAGGTGGCTCCAACTGGTGGGGAAAATAAAAGTAGGTTACTCAAGATTGTTAATTTCTCTTTAAGATGGTACAGTACATGAAAATGAGTGCATCAGATAGGGAGGAACTATTTTGTCTCGTGGATGCAGCGATGAAGGTTGTAACACCAGCAGATGTGGATGAATACAGGAGACTCGTGAAGGAACAATTACAGAAAGGTATGATTAGGACTCTGATAAATAAATCTACAGATGGGTGTGGCTGGGGGTAGGTAATATACGTATTTGACCAATAATTTGCAATTCTAATATTACTGCTTAGAAAATTAGAAAATTGTGATTTTTTTCATAAATTGATGCAGTAAAGAATTATCTCCCTTGACTATATTACATGCTCTGAGTATTAACTTTCATACCACATCCAACCCATTCTCTAAGAAGCGGAAACAGGGCTGGCTGGGGTATGAAATAAAACCTTAATTTTGGCTGAAAAAGTTTGCATATTGTAAAATTTAAACATTTCAGTAAAAAAATGTATTTAAATGCATTTTATTTTGTAAATATCCGTTATAAAAACCTGTCAAAAAAAGCATTTGGAATTTAGGCGGGACTAAGTAATGACATTTTAAAATGTATAAATCAGTATTCAGTTGTAATTTCTATAACCTTATGTCATTGGATGGAACCTAAAATGTGATGTTATTTTCAAAACATTTACGTGAACTCTTCTTGCAGGAACTACTTTTCTCGCGCGCTCGTCATAATATGTATTATCTTATTGTAAATGTCATTTTTAATTGAAAGTTTGGGATTAAAGGATTTTTTTTTTAAATTTGTTTCGACTCCTTTTAATTTGTGCATGATTCAGCAAAGTTAAATGTGTATTAAAAAATATAGTTTAATCCTAAAATGAATTCAAACTTAAGATTTATATGTCCAAACATAGCAGAATCTGCCAGTTTTTTTTGCCTTTTTCTATAATCAATAACAAAGCAGAAACAAGAAAAAATGTATCCTCAACTTATATGGCATTGTATCACCCAGCAATTTTCAATTTGCAGATTCATTAGTAGTTTTTCACTTATGCTTCGGACAAGAATAACAAGTATAAAATTGCAGAAGGCAATAACTCAAATTTGAATGAAAACAGAGCTACAGTTCTTACATACTCTCATTGCCCTCTATCATTGTGTGAAGTTCATTGTATGTCACTAGTTTTGAAGTTACGCTCAGAACAAAAATTACAAAGGGCAATAACTAATTTGAATGATGACGGTTTTTACTCTCATTGCCCTCTATCATTGTGTGAGGTTTCATTGTAGTCAGTAGTTTTGAAGTTATGCTTCAGACAAAAATCCTAAGTATAAAATTACAAAGGGCAATAACTCTAATAGAATGCTGACGTGTTTTGCACTCTGCACTTTCTCTCATTGCCGTCTATCATTGTATGAAGTTTCATTGCAGTCCAATCAGTAGTTTTGAAGTGATGCTCCGGACAAAAATTCTAAATATAAAACTACAAAGGGCAATAACTCTAATTTGAATGATGACTGAGTTACGGGTCTTGCACTCTGCACTTTTTCTCATTGCCGTCTATCATTGTGTTAAGTTTCATTACAGTCTAATCAGTAGTTTTGAAGTTATGCTCCAGAAAAAATTCTGAGTATAAAATTATCAAAGGGCAATAACTCAGTGAAAAATTATCTAACCAACATATGCATCTCCACTTGATATGGATGCTTCCAAGCAAGTCTTGCAACATTATAACAAGGAGTTATAGAGAAATAGCGCGGACAAAATGTTCGTATTTGACTACTATGTATTACATGCATTAAAAATACAAAGGGTCATAACTCGATGAAAAATTATCGAACCGGAACTTCATGACAATATGGGCATCTCCACTTGATATTGATACTTCTTAGCAAGTTTTGCGAAATTCTAACAAGGTGTTACAGAGAAATAGCCCGGACAAGAATTTGCATGTACGCACGGATGGAGAAGGCGACAGCGGCTATATGCTCCACCATTTTTTTCGGGGAGCATAATAAAAGTCAGGACCACCATCCGTAATTCTTCCAGATCGCTATCAGTCTCTTTAAAAATTAACAGTGGGTGGAGAAATAGAAATGGAACTTTATTTGTTATATTTACTTTACGTCTCACACCGCAATTAATTTTCCATAGGGTCCCATTGTAATGTTTTTGTTCGTGGCATAGAGATAAACAAAATGTTATGATTAACTTCTTCATTCATCCAATATCTGCAATTTAAAACACAATTAGCAAATATTTACCAGGTTGAATTTTTTTTAATTTCATGTTTGCGTGACACCTATGAAAATTTAGCGTAATCATAATAATTATGACAAAAATATAACCCCGTGGTAATTAGACCCATGTTATGTAAAACATGGCAAAATTAGCTGGAAATATTATATCAACATAAATTTTTTCTGTGAGCTCTTTCGAAATTACTGTAGATTTAGAACCTGGTAAGGATAAATCAATGAATGCAATTGAAAGTCCTGTAAAAAGTAGAAATTCGGACTTATTTTTTATCTACCTCCTTCATCTGTAAGGCATGAGAAATCAAGGGAGATAATAGTGTTGTGAGTCCTTTACTAGTTTATTATCAATAGTTTTTAATCTTTCAGCCATGGGGGATACAAAGACGGAAATAGATGTACTGAAACGAGTTGCTGCCATTTTGTTCCCCGAAGAATTTGTTAGTGTCCACCCTCCCTCAGTTAAACCGAGAGATGTTATGGTAAATTATTTAAAAAGTATTGGTAGGGTGCCATAATTAACACAAATATGTTTTACTGTTGTACTATCCCTACAGTCAAATATCTGCTAATTAAATATCATATAAATGAATTGTTTTTAACTGCTCATCAACACATTTTTGGGGTTATTTCGAACCGACCCAGAGAGATTGGAAGGAAACAGGAATCTGAGAAACGTGCCCTACTCGAACTGTCTAATAGATTTCTGTGCTTCTTAACATGCCTGGAGGATAGTTACAGGGAGCCGCTTGCTCTATGTCCCCATTTGACCGAGGCGGCTAAGGAAGTGTCTTGTCTAAGGACACACCGAATTTTGCTACTTAAGTTAGTTAAGAATCAACAATAAACACCGAGTCTATCACCTACCCAAATAGGGAGGTGTGTCACGTTATTGATTATTGATTGGTTAGATTTGTTTGATAATGTTATGCTAATGAATCAGAGATTATTATAAAACTAACAATTGATGCACTTCATATAGTACATCTTGTTCTTCCTGCAGGACTGTTTCGATAGTTCCATTGAGTTTGATGGTGAGGACAGCGCAGATTCCGTGCCACAGGTTTACCATGACATCCACGATAGCCATGACAATCAGTTGCTATGGTCAGAAGCGGATCAAGACCTCGACAGAATATCCAATCAAGTGACGGAAGAGTTCCTCACAAAAATGCGACTGTCGATGAGTATCTCATCTCCACGTTGAATCTCAGACGATTTCTCAGATTGAGAGAAGATAAATGGCACCTTGTTATAAGTCATTACTCTTTTCTCATCCTACATACATTTATGTGATACAGTTGGATTTTCACTAGGACATGGACGATTACTCAGCTAGGCAGTACATTTATTATTCACTATTTCTGTCCTTCAATATGTTGCCAGGTGTGATGATATATATGGTTTTCTACTGAACCGAAGCGAGTACACAAAGTAATTGAGTTCAAATACAGTACTGAAGAGTAATTTAGTATGAGTACAGTACTCAGAGTAATTTAGTATAAGTACAGTACTCAGAGTAATTTAGTATGAGTACAGTACTCAGAGTAATTTAGTATAAGTACAGTACTCAGAGTAATTTAGTATGAGTACAGTACTCAGAGTAATTTAGTATAAGTACAGTACTCAGAGTAATTTAGTATGAGTACACTACTCAGAGTAATTTAGTATAAGTACAGTACTCAGAGTAATTTAGTATGAGTACAGTACTCAGAGTAATTTAGTATAAGTACTCAGAGTAATTTAGTATAAGTACAGTACTCAGAGTAATTTAGTATGAGTACAGTACTCAGAGTAATTAAGTATGAGTACAGTATGCAGATAAAACTTAGTATGAGTACAGTACTCAGAGTAATTAAGTATGAGTACAGTACTCAGAGTAATTTAGTATGAGTACAGTACTCAGTGTAATTTAGTATGAGTACAGTACTCAGAGTAATTTAGTATGAGTACACTAATCAGAGTAATTTAGTATAAGTACAGTACTCAGAGTAATTTAGTATGAGTACAGTATTCAGAGTAATTTAGTATGAGTAGAGTACTCAGAGTAATTTAGTATAACTACAGTATTCAGAGTAATTTAGAATGAGTACAGTACTCAGAGTAAGTAAGTATAAGTACAGTACTCAGAGTAATTTAGTATGAGTACAGTACTCAGAGTAATTTAGTATAAGTATAGTACTCAGAGTAATTTAGTATGAATACAATACTCAGAGAAATTTAGTATGAGTACAGTACTCAGGGTAATTAAGTATGACTGCAGTTGGATAGTTTTATAAAGTTTGTATTGTGATTTTTCGTGATAACAGGTCTCTTCTGTGATTTTCACCATCTTCAAAGAATTGTATCGCGAAACATGGATTCATGTTCGACGCTTTCTAAACAGAAAGAATGGTCTTAAAAAGAAAATCAATTATTTCCTGATAATGTGTAAGTTATGGAATGGCAATTCAAATTAATTAATTGCTAATTGCAATTATTCTGATTAAAAAATTGAATGTTTTATAAGTCATTACTCTTTTCTCATCCTACATACATTTATGTGATACAGTTGGATTTTCACTAGGACATGGACGATTACTCAGTTAGGCAGTACATTTATTATTCACTATTTCTGTCCTTCAATATGTTGCCAGGTGTGATGATATATATGGTTTTCTACTGAACCGAAGCGAGTACACAAAGTAATTGAGTTCAAATACAGTACTGAAGAGTAATTTAGTATGAGTACAGTACTCAGAGTAATTTAGTATAAGTACAGTACTCAGAGTAATTTAGTATGAGTACAGTACTCAGAGTAATTTAGTATAAGTACAGTACTCAGAGTAATTTAGTATGAGTACAGTACTCAGAGTAATTTAGTATGAGTACAGTACTCAGAGTAATTTAGTATAAGTACAGTACTCAGAGTAATTTAGTATGAGTACACTACTCAGAGTAATTTAGTATAAGTACAGTACTCAGAGTAATTTAGTATGAGTACAGTACTCAGAGTAATTTAGTATAAGTACTCAGAGTAATTTAGTATAAGTACAGTACTCAGAGTAATTTAGTATGAGTACAGTACTCAGAGTAATTAAGTATGAGTACAGTATGCAGAGAAAACTTAGTATGAGTACAGTACTCAGAGTAATTAAGAATGAGTACAGTACTCAGAGTAATTTAGTATGAGTACAGTACTCAGTGTAATTTAGTATGAGTACAGTACTCAGAGTAATTTAGTATGAGTACACTAATCAGAGTAATTTAGTATAAGTACAGTACTCAGAGTAATTTAGTATGAGTACAGTATTCAGAGTAATTTAGTATGAGTAGAGTACTCAGAGTAATTTAGTATAACTACAGTATTCAGAGTAATTTAGAATGAGTACAGTACTCAGAGTAAGTAAGTATAAGTACAGTACTCAGAGTAATTTAGTATGAGTACAGTACTCAGAGTAATTTAGTATAAGTACAGTACTCAGAGTAATTTAGTATGAATACAATACTCAGAGAAATTTAGTATGAGTACAGTACTCAGGGTAATTAAGTATGACTGCAGTTGGATAGTTTTATAAAGTTTGTATTGTGATTTTTCGTGATAACAGGTCTCTTCTGTGATTTTCACCATCTTCAAAGAATTGTATCGCGAAACATGGATTCATGTTCGATGCTTTCTAAACAGAAAGAATGGTCTTAAAAAGAAAATCAATTATTTCCTGATAATGTGTAAGTTATGGAATGGCAATTCAAATTAATTAATTGCTAATTGCAATTATTCTGATTAAAAAATTGAATGTTTTATGGAAAACATGTTTACTAGAAAGGGAGATCCTTAATGGAAAGCTCGACACTTTCCAAAATCTAGACACCGTCCTTCATGGAATACTCGACACCATCCTTTATGGAAATCTTGACACCTTCCTTCATATCAAACTTGACACCCTCCATCATGGAAAATTTGACACTTTTGGAAATCTTGACACCTTCCTTAATGGAAAAATCGACACCTTCTTTCATGGAAAACTTGACACAATCCTTCATGGAAAACTTGACACCATCGTTCATTGAAAACTTGACACTTTTGGAAATCTTGACCCCTTCCTTCAAGGCAAACTCGACACCTTCCTTCATGGAAATCTTGACACCATCCTTCGTGGAAAACTCGACACTTTTGGAAATCTTGACACCTTCCTTCATGGCAAACTTGACACCTTCCTTCATGGAAATCTTGATACCTTCCTTCATGAAAAACTTGACACCTTCCTTCATGAAAAACCTGACACCTTCCTTCATGGAAAACTTGACACCTTCCTTCATGAAAAACTTGACACCTTCCTTCATGGAAAACTGGACACCTTCCTTCAATGAAAGCTCGACATCCTCCTTCATGGAAAACTTGACACCTTCCTTCATGGAAAACATGACACCTTCCTTCATGGAAAACTTGACACCTTCCTTCATGGAAAACTTGACACCATCGTTCATTGAAAACTTGACACTTACTTTCATGGAAAATGGCCTCCCAAAACACATTTTATGCTGTAAAAAATGTAATATTTAAGATCATTTCAAAAACGTTTCTGTCTGCAAAGCATCAAAACAAATATATACTGTCATGCAGTTTCAATAGTCTAATCTATGTAAAGTTTGTCTGTGTCGCTGGTGAAAAACACAAAAGTTATGTTTTAATAAGTTGTATTTTAATGATGTTGTGAATTAATCTTTTATTTTTAATGCTTAGTTGTAAATTTATTGTGTTCATGTAAGATGTTTTGATGCTAGTCAACTTAAAATTGTGTACTCTTTAACAATATTTGCTGTGAAGATTTCTACATGTATTTTAAATTTGCAATTTACTTAATTTTATTTAAAAAATGGTGAATGTATTTGGTGAATGTATTTGTTTTTCAATTTGACAATGGGTAAACATGTGTATAGTCAGTGTTTGTTGGTTTGTAGTGAATGCCACAAATAGTATTGAAAAGTGAGGACATCTGTAGTAACATGCATGCTGAGGATAAGGTGAATGCATATTGTTTTTTCACTTTGAGATAACTTATTTATCTGGTAGTCAGGACAAATCAACAAATATTCTCTCCTTTTTTTTAATAAACATGCACTCTAAATGCATTGCATTTACTGTTATTTGATAATTGAAATTTTGATCATGTGATCATGACTGATAGAGGATAGTTAAGACATTCATGTTTTGTCCATAGGTCAATTTCCCACAAACATTGACTGTGTGCTCAATTGTATTTCAGAGTTGTTTGCAGGACTACATGTTCTTTTCATACAGGTGTAAATACTTTGTAGTGTTAATTGGCTCAAATCTCAAGTGGATACAAGCAGCTTGATTGTCAGATTATATTTTTGTCAGAAGTTTTATAAATGTGTTCATATCGAGAGTTAGTGGTGCTAATATAAGATTATTTTTTTTATTTTTTTTACATCAAGATTCAGATTTTTTTTTATAAAATCTTTATATTTTTAACCTTCTTGCCTCTCACCCCTGCAGGTTCGAAATCCTGGGAGCTCGATTTGTAATTGACAAAATGTCGATTCTTACAGATGTTGGGAGGTATAATGGTTCTTTTTACCCAGGAAACTGGGTGGTCTGCCTCCAGCACTAAAAAATCGTATATATAGTCTAAAATGTGAAATGATGTAAAACACCATTCAACCAACCATCAACCCAACCATCAACCAACCATCAACCAACCATCAACCAACCAACCACTATACTTTTAAACCTGTATCCAGAGATCATCAAAGTAAAGCACACACTCGGTCTCTTAATACAGGTGGTATTTTAATACAGGTGCATTTTAATTTAAAACAATACCATATGGAACTGAAATTATGGTCTGTTAATAACAAGCAGGTGGTCTCCTAAGAGAGGTGGGCTTTCGAGCAAGTTTGGCTGTAATCTCCAGGTGCTATAAAACGTGAAATTACGACCGAGTGTTTTGATATGCTGCCATATATCACAGTATGTGTTCATGTGTTGGAATGTTCTTAAAGTTTTGTTTATTTGTCGCCATGTATTTCATTTTGAATACCATGTATTTCGATTTCAATATTGATAATAAAACTTATCCGACAAATATGTATATTTCAATCTTATAAATGGGTGACCTAATACATTTTGTTTTATTTAGAAGTGGTTGATAAATCATAAATGTGGAATAACTCGGCATTTATCTTACGTAACACCATCTAATGTCATGAAGAAAACACAATATCGCAACATCTCTTAAAAGAAAGATGAAACTTTAGTAAATGTGGATAAACCTCATGATTAGTAAAATACTAAATAAGTGACCTTTTCCATCAAGTGTTTTAGGCACAGCACACAAACACAAAATATCAGCTTGTTAAAGTTTTACCAGTCATAACTATCGCATGACATCATCAAAATAATTGGCCAATCAGTGATCAGTAAAATTAAACCTCCACATTTGTAGAAAGGGAACAGTCAGTGTTTATCATTGATGCTCTACTGACTTTAGCCCCTAATAAAAATAATTTATAGTAAACATTATATACTACTCAAAATTTGCTAAGGATCACCTTTTTGCTGTCTAAATTTCTTGCTGAAATAAATAGCATTATTTCTATTTTACATAAATTATTTAGGGCAGTGTATGGTCATGTGATCTCATGACTTGATTCAAATTGTGGAATTGTTGAAGTATCAATGAAATTAATATCGTTATTGTGAATTAAATTTTAATAAAATTTATATGGAAGAATAAAAGTGATCCTTAGCCAATTTTGAGTAGTATATTCAATCTTGAAGTGTTTATCAAACATTGAAATTAGTGTCTCAGTGTATCCAGTATCATTTTGACTATAAACCAGGTTGCTTATAATGAAATAAATGTTGGAGTGTCTTTTTTGTCTCGCCCACATAGTAGGTATAGCAGTCACTTTTCCAATTTTAAATCAACTATATCTCAACAACCGCTGCTCGAATTTTCACGTAATGCCAAATTACCAAGGTCAAGGTCATATTTTGCGTTATTTCCCCAAAACTTAACCTTGGTTAGGTAACTTAACCTTGGTTAGATAACTTAACCTCAGTTAATTGCATGTGATTGCCTCATTTTCTTTGTTTGATACTTGGTCATAAGTATTGTTGGCATTGGTGGACATCACTGAACGACAAAAATTACCAAGGTCAAGGTCATATTTTGCTTATTTTCCCCAAATAACTCCTCTCCCCCTGAAGCAAATCTCATGAAACTTCATAGCTGAACTGCCTGTGGTGAGAGGATTACCCCTATTGATGTTGAGTTTAGTAGGTCAAAGGTCACCGGGACCCGATAATGAAAAGCATTGTCTGCACCATAACTCCACTCCCACTGAAGCAAATCTCATGAAACTTCATAGGTGAACTGCCTGTGGTGGGAGGAGGACCCCTATTGATTTTGAGATTAGTTTGTCGAAGGTCAAGGTCACTGGGACCCGATAATGAAAGACCTTGTCCGCATCATAACTCCTCTCCTACTAAGGCAAATCTCATGAAACTTCATAGGAGAAATGGTTGTGATGAGAGGATGACAACTGTTCATTTTAAGGTTAATAGGTCAAAGGTAAAGGTCACCAGTACCCGATATTGAAAAAACTTGTCCGTTCCATAACTCCTGTCCCCCTGAAGAAAATCTCATGAAACTTTAGAGATGAACTGCCTGTGGTGAGTGGACGACCCCTATTGATTTTGAGGTCAGTAGATCAAAGGTCAAGGTCACAGAGACCCGATAATAAAAACTTTGTCCGCTCCGTAACTCTTCTCCCCCTGAAGGAAATCTCATGATACTTCATAGTTGAACTGTCTTTGGTGAGAGGATGACCGCTTATTTTTTTGAGTAGGTTAAAGGTCAAGGTCACCCACATCCGATAATGAAAAACCTTGTCCGCTCCATAACTCCTCTTCCCCTGAAGCAAAGCTCATGCAACTTCATAGGCGAACTGCCTGTGGTGAGAGGATGACCCCTATTGATTTTGAGGTCAGTATATCAAAGGTCAAGGTCACCGGCACCCGGTAATGAAAAATATTGTCCGCTGCATATCTCCTCTCTTCCTGAAGCAAATCTCATGAAACTTCATAGGTGAACTGCCTGTGATGAGAGGATGACCCCTATTCATTTTGAATAGTAGATCAAAGGTCAAGGTTATCGGGACCAGATAATGAAAAATCTTGTCGACTCCCATCACTCCAATCACCCTAAAGATCAGTAGAGGTCAGTAGATCAAAGGTCGAGGTCACAGAGACCCGATAATAAAAACTTTGTCCGCTCCGTAACTCTTCTCCCCCTGAAGCAAATCTCATGAAACTTAATAGGTGGATTTCCTGTGATGAAAAGATGGCCGCTATTGGTTTTGAGGTCAAAGATCAAGGCCACCATTCCCTGATCATGAAAATCCCATTCCACTCAATCTTTACTCAAACAGTACGGTGGGGAGTGGGGGGATTGGTAGTCGGGGTATATTTGTCACCCTTAAAAGGCGACAGCTCTAGTTGGCATTGGTGGACATCGCTGGATGACAAAAAATACCAAGGTCAAGGTCGTATTTTGCATTATTTCCTCCAAACTTAAACTTAGTTAGGTAACAACCTTGGGTAGGTAACAACCTCAGTTAACTTTATGATTGCCTGACTTTATGTCTTTGATACTTGGTCATATGTATTGTTGGCGTTGGCGGACATCGCTTAACGACAAAAATACTAAGATCAAGGTCATATTTTGCATTATTGTCCCAAAACTACACCCTGGTTAAATCACTTAACCCCAGTAACTTAACTTCTTATGATAACTACGCTTTTATTTGTTTGATACTTGGTCATATGAAGTTTTGTTTTTGGTGGACATCATTTAAGCACAATTTAATAAAATATTTCATAAGCGGTTTGACGCGGTGGGCGGGACACCCTCCGACCGAGGTCTTGTTTAGCATGCCATGGTCTTTTGTCCGTCGTCCGTCCGTCGTCCGTTAAATTTTTGATGTCAACACTCTAGCACCTTAATTTTTCATCCGATCTTTACCAAACTTTACCAGATTATTAATATCAATGAAAGCTCGGAAGAATTTGAAAACCAGCCAGATCGGACCTGTAACACCGGAGTTATTGCCTTTGCATTAACGAATATTGCTATATTTTCTCTTGTCAACAAGCTAGCGCCTTCATTTTTCATCCGGTCTTTACCAAACTTTACCAGATTAACAATATTAATGAAAGCTCGGGCGAGTTCTTAAACCAGCCAGATTGGACCAGTAACACCGGAGTTATTGCCCTTGAATTATTGAAAAATGTGTTAACTTTTTGACGTCAGCACTCTAGTACCTTCATTTTTCATCCGATCTTTATCAAACTATACCAGCTTATTAATATTAATGAAAGCTTGGACGAGTTTGAAAACCAGCCCGATCGGACCAGTAACACCGTAGTTATTGCCCTTGAATTATTGCAAAAAATGTGTAAACTTTTTGATGTCAACATTCTAGCAACTTTGTTTTCCATCCGATCTTTACCAAACTTTACCAGATTATTTATATCAATAAAAGCTCAGACGAGTTCGAAAACCAGCTAGGTTGGACCAGTAACACAGGAGTTATTGCCGTTGAATTAACGAAATTTGCTATATTTTGTATTGTCAACACTCTAGCACGTCAATTGTTAATCCGATCTTTACTAAACTTTACCAGATTTTTAATATCAATGAAAGCTTGACCGTGTTTGAAAACCAGCATGGTCGAACCAGTAACACCAGAGTTATTGCCCTTGAATTAACGAAAATTGCTACATTTTGTCTTTTCAACAGTCTAGCGCCTCCAGTTTGCATCCTACCTTAACCAAAAGCGGTAACACCGGAGTTATTGTCCTTGAATTAACGAAATTTGCTATATTTTGTCTTGTCAACACTCGAGCGCCTCGATTTTTCATCCTTGACCAGATTGTTAATATCAATAAAAGCTTAGATGAGTTCGAAAACCAGCCAGATCGAACCAGTAACACCGGAGTTATTGCCCTTGAATAAAAAAAACATTGCTATATTGTCCTGTCAACACTCTAGCGCCTTTATTTTTCAACTGATCTTTACCAAACTTTACCAGATTTTTAATATCAATGAAAGCTTGGACGAGTTTAAAAACCAGCCAGATCGGACAAGTAACACCGGAGATATTGCCCTTGAATTAACGAAAATTTCTATATTTTGTCTTGTCAACAGTTTAGCGCCTCCATTTTGCATCCTACCTTTGCCAAAACCAGTAACACTGAAATTATTGCCCTTGAATTATTGAAAAAAAAAGTTAACCTTTTGATGTCGACAATCTAGCACCTTCGTGTTTCATCCGATCTTTACTAAACTTTATCAGATTGCAGAGATGATCCGTAGCAAGCCTAGTTGTGCATATTGTCACCTTGTTCCGGTTGAATGATTTTTGGAAGAGTTATGGGTCTTTAATGGGTTTAATATACATAATTTGTATGGACTAGTTCTGCTGAACCCTAGCCGGATTTCAACGAAACTTGGCAAGGATGATCAGTATCAAGCCCAGTTATGCATATCGTCACCATGTTCCGGTTGAATGATTTTTTTGGCAGAGTTATTGCCCTTTTCATGTTTTACACACATTTTGTCTGGACTAGTTCTCTTGAACCCCTGGCCGGATGTCAGAAAAACATTGCAGGGATGATCAGTACCACGCCTTGTTGTGCATATCATCACCGTGTTCCAGTTGAAAGATTTTTGACGGAGTTATGGCCTTTTAAATGTTTTAATACACACATTTTGTCCGGACTAGTTCTGCTGAACCCCTGGCCGGAATTTGAGGAAACTTGGCAAGGATGATCAGTATCAAGCCTAGTTGTGCATATCGTCGCCGTGTTCAGGTTGAATGGTTTTGGGCGGATTTATGGCCCTTTAAAGGTTTACATACACAAACATTGTCCAGACTAGTCTCTTCTGAACTACTGGACGGATTTCAGCGAAACGTTGCAGGGACGATCAGTGCTTAGTTGTGCATATCATCACCATGTTCCGCTTGATTTTTGGCGGAGTTATGGCCCTTTAAGGGTTTTAATACATAAACTGTGCCTGGACTAGTTCTGCTGAACCCAGGGCCGGATTTCATCGAAACTTGGCAAGGATGATCAGTATCAAGCCTAGTTGTGCATATCATCGCCGTGCTCCGGTTTAATGGTTTTGACAGAGCTATGGTCACTTATACACAAACCTTATCCGGACTAGCTTTTCCGAACCTCTGACTGGATTTCAATGAAACTTGGCAGAAATATTCAGTGCCAAGACTAGTTGCGCATATCGTTGTCGTGTTCCAGTTGAATGATATTTGGTGGAGTTGTGGCTAGTTCTCCTCAACCACTATTCGGCTTTACACGGAACTTGGTTGCATTTATCATTGTCTTGTTCCGGTTGAATGATTTTTGGCGGAGTTTAAAGGTTTTAATACATAAGCTTTGTCCCGACTGATTCTCCTGATCCCCTGCCTGGATTTCCATGACACTTGGTAGGGATGACCATTACCAAGCCTAGTTGCACATACCTTCGTGGTGTTCCAGATGAATAATTTTTGGGTGATTTATGGCCCTTTCTCCTTTAGAGGAGACATCTGTTTTTACTAAAAAAACTAGTTCTAATTTAGTATGGTTGTTTAGTGACTCGAGGCCCAACAATTATATAAAATGAGTTTTGACTGCCTGCATAAATAGGGCCCCTCTACAGGCGTTCAAAACATATTTAAACAACTGTTGTGCCTCGAGTCCCTAAATAACTATACCAAAATAGAACTAGGGCCTCATGTTCGCATGGGTCAAGGGTTTAAATTTCTGTTGTTGGTGTTGTTGTTTTGTGTTTGTTTTGCAATGTTTTAAAAGAAGTACTGATGGGAATTTTATGATGACAGCCCTTGATATGAGCCATTTTAGCCAGTAGAACGTCCACAGGCCCCCTTGGGCCTCTTTTTTTAATTTTTATATACATATTTATTTATGCCCCCGAAAAGGTTTCGGGAGCATATAGTAATCGCCCCGTCCGTCCGTCCGTCATTCCGCAGTTCGTGTCCGGACTGTACCTTCAAAACCCCTCCATGGATTTCTAATTAACTTGGCACAAGTGATCACCATAACAAGACGATGTGTCGCGCGCAAAATCCAGGTCCGTACCTCAAAGTTCAAGGTCACACTTGCAGTTCATAGGTCAAAAACAGGGACGCAATCGCGTGTCCGGACCGTAACGTAACAACCCCTGCAGAGATTTTTAAATAACTTGGCACAACTGATCACCATAACAAGACGATGTGTCGCGCGCAAAACCCAGGTCTTCAAGGTCAAGGTCACACTTGGAGGTCAAAAGTCAAATGTGTCCGGTCAATAATTCTGGCATTCATGGACGGATTTTCAAATAACTTGGCACAAGTGCTCACCACAGCAAGGCGATGTGTCGAGCACACAATCTAGGTCTGTGGCTCCCGAGGTCAAGGTCACACTTAGAGGTCAAAGGTCAAATCGTGTCCGGTTAATAACTTGTGCATGCCTGGACGGATTTTCAAATAACTTACTGAAAAACACAAGTGCTCACCACAACCAAACGACATGTCGCGCACAAAATCAAGGTCCATGGCTCCAAGGTCAAGGTCATACTTAGAGGTCAAAGGTTTTTTTGGGGTTATTTGTCACTTACAGTGATATTTCTTGTTTTATCTTATTCCACCAAAATAAATTATACAAAATTAAATATATTATTGGTGCAATATAATCAACAGTTTATAATATGCAACACATTTGGTTTAGACTATAACTCTTATCATTAATATTAATGACTGAACAAACAGGACACCGTGAGTTTTAAAAAAATTAATTAAGTTTGCCTTGTGTCTCTTTAAAAGCTTTATTTCTTGTGTATAACCATGTATCTTCTTTTTGTGCTGTTCTTTTGGAAACACCAATGTGGATACATTTAATTTAAATAATGGTCAAAGATTTTGATTTTCATATAGAGACTGAGGATAAAGTCAGAGTAATACTTTTTGTTTTCACTCTGTATATATCTCAATATCTCAGAAACTAATACCTGGGTGTGAAAGTTATGAATCCCTTAGTTCCTAAAGTTTGTCGTATACTTTGATATTTAAGGGCACTGACGTTGTATTCTCTTTATATTTTGTCTTCATTTTATTCATAATTTTCAACATCTGGGCATTATTAAAAATTTCCAAAATGTTCAGATTTTCAGTAGGTGAAAATAAAGGGTTTTACTCAGACTTTATCCTCAATCTCCATATGAAAATATTTGATGGTCAAATTATTTTGCTGATGTCATGTGAAAGTTATGCATATCAAATTGTATATTAATTTCTAACTTGCTATAAAACTGAAATTACAACCGAGTGTTTGGAAATGCTGCCATGTACCACAGTTTGTGTTCACGTGTTGGAATGTTCTTACTTTTTTTCCAAACTTGGTTAAATTGTATATGGGTCCAAGTTCGATAATCAGCCCCATCGCCTCAGTAATTCCAGAGTTACGCCCCTTGGAATAGTAAAAATTCACGAAAATAATGTTGTCCGGACTCTTACTTGTGTAATTGCTATCCAATCTATTCCAAAATTTAGTCCAATTGTATATGGGCTCAACGTGTCGACCAAGTTTGATAATCGGCCCCATCGCCTCAATAATTTCAGAGTTATGCCCATTGAAATAATAAAATTAGAAATGTGTCCAAAGGACACGGATGCCCCCGGTATAAGTTACTAGAACTATGAATTCCCCCCAAAAAAATTTCAAAACATGGACCGTTTCAAAATTTATTGAGCGGAAAAGGTCCCATAACTCCTTCAGAAATTGACCGATGCTGACCTAAATCAAACTTGGCCTGAATTTTTAATTACACAGCTACACACCAAATATTAATTACAAACATGGACCCTTTCAAAAGTTATTGAGCGGAAACCAATTTGTTGTAAAAAATTAAGTCGAAAAGGGGCCTTAACTCCTGCATAAAATGAGCAACGTTGACGAAAACGAACTTGATCTGTATTTTATAATTACACAGCTACACACCAAATATTAATTACAAACATGGACCCTTTCAAAAGTTATTGAGCGGAAACCAATTTGTTGCAGAAAATTAAGTCGAAAAGGGGCCACAACTTCTGCATAAAATGAGCAACGTTGACCGAAATCGAACTTGACCTGTATTTTATAATTACACAGCTACACACGAAATATATTAATAACAAACATGGACCCTTTCAAAAGTTATTGAGCGGAAACCAATTTGTTGCAGAAAATTAAGTCGAAAGAACCACAACTCCTGCATAAAATGGGCAACGTTGACCGAAATCACACTTGACCTGTATTTTATAATTACGCAGCTACACACCAAATATTAATTACAAACATGGACACTTTCAAAAGTTATTGAGCGGAAACCAATTTTTTGCAGAAAATTAAGTCGAAAAGGGTCCACAACTCCTGCATAAATTGAGCAACGTTGACTGAAATCGAATTGACCTGTATTTTATAATTACACAGCTACACACCCAATATTAATTAAAAACATGGACCCTTTCAAAAGTTATTGAACGGAAACCAATTTGGATGGACGGAAGGGACGGACGAACAGGGGTAACACTTAATGCCCCTTTCGGCATTCTCGAATGCCGGGGGCATAAAAACACCAAATTAATGTTGTCTGGACTCATAACTTGGGTAATTGTTAAGCAGTCTCCTCAAAACTTGGTCAAATTGTGTATGGGCTCAGTTTCATGGCCAAGTTTGATAATACGCCCCATCATGTCAATAGTTCCAGAGTAATGACCCTTGGAATAGGAAAAAATCACAAAATAAATGGAGTCCAAGAGACAATTTTCTTATTAATACGGGTAGCAATAGCGTGGGCATCCGTGTCCTATGGACACATTTCTAGTATTAAAGTTATTTTGTCATGTAGTTTGTTTTCAGTATTGATATGCTGTAGCTGATTACCACAACTACTGATGGGTTTCAAATATCCTTAGGAATCTATTCGATAATAAGAGTAGAGCACGGTTCCCAGATTCCTATATATTGTTGATGAGCCGTTAAACAACATTCAAATTCAGATATGAAAAAGACTCAGTAAAACAAACTATTTTAATTTTGTTTATTTCTGTGTGAGAATAAAACTTTAATTAAAATAGTTTTTAAAATAAAACCTAAATGTTAAGCTAGAAATTGTATTTCTTTTTTGTCTGATGTAATTGTTTATAAATGTGTCCATAATATAGTTTTGGTGCTATAAAATCTAATGCAACTATTATATAACACGTTTCTCCATTGGCTAACGTCTAAAATTAACGACCGTAAAACGCCTGATTTACAGTCTGAAAAGTATGTGACGTCGCATAACGTTGTAACAAGCGACGTGATGGGATGACGTCAACAAAATGCCGTTACCGATGAATTTGAGTTTTCGTAGAAAAACAAGTGTGTATGTATGCTTCTACTTTATATTTCTGGCATTTAAATGAGGCTGAAACCACCCCCCCCCCTTTTGGTACGCAGTATTCAGGGCGTTTTAGGCGGTATTCAGAACGCACGAGCCTGGTACACAGTACTCGCACAACACACTATTTAGTATTTAGTACTCATAAAGTGTATTTTTAAAACCAAATATGTACAAAATTATCATAAAATGTAAATAAGGGTCTAATTTTGATAATCGGGCCTTCATTCATCTAGCAGATCCCGGCTCTTAAGTGTTTTAGGTCATCATTCAAATTAAAGATTGCCCTTTGTAATTTTTAGACTTAGAATTTTTGTCCGGAGCTAAATAGTATTCAGTACTCGGTCTCTAAAATAAGGAGTATGCAGTACTCGGGGGGAGAGGGGAGGGGGGTGTGTGGGTGGGTGGGGGTGGGGGCGTTGGTTTACATCCTCTTAAATGGAAAAGCATTAGAACTGAGATAACCATGCTAAGATTTTCAATCTGGGATGGCATGTGGTTGGTTTTACAGTCTGAAATTACGGACCGTAAAACCACTCACATACTGTCCCAGATTAAAAATCTTAGCATGGTTGTGTCTTAATTGCTACTTAGCATTATTATCTTTTTCAATTGGTATTATCATTTTTATGCCCCCACCATATATGATAAGATTTTAAGTGTTCTTTTCGTTGCCAAAGAAACCAAGTGTTTGGGTGGACCAACCTGAAGTGCCATCCATGGATGCTTCCTGTGAAGTTTCTTTGTTTTTCAATGAATCGGATCGGTTTTAGCAATTTTGATAAAAGATCACATACTTACCATTTCTTTGAAATTATTTTAAATTCTGATAAGTAATTTCAGAGGAATACTTTTTTAATTTTTTTTTCCTTCTCATAGCTATAACAACCAGGTTTTTTGGTGGACTGGCCCGATTTTAGCTATTTTTATAAAGGGCCACTCAAGGATGCTTCCTATGAAGTTTCATCAACATTGGCAAAGTCGTTTAGGAGGAGATGTCGTTTGAATGTTCTATATAGTTATATAGAGAAAATGCCCCATCCTCTGACAGTCATGTTTTTCAAAAATTAGGTTGGCTTTAGCAATCTTGATAGGTGATCCTCAGAGGATCATTTCTGTAAAATTGTTTTGAATTCTGACCTGTACTTCCAGAGGAGATTTTAAAGTTTTTTTTAAATATTTTCCTTTTTGTTGCCATAGCAACCAGGTTTTTGGGTGGATCAGCCCAATTTGAAATATGTTGATAAAGGTCTGCCCCAGGATGCTTCCTGTGAAGTTTCATTAAAATTGACCAAGTTATTTAGGATATTTAGTTTGAAGTTTTCTATATAGCATAAAGGGGAAATGGCCACACTGCTGGCAGATATGTTTTTCAACGAATCAGGTACGCTTTAGCAATCTTGATAGAGGATCATCTAATTATCATTTCCGTGAAATTATTTTAAATTCCAACCAGTACTTTCAGAGGAGAATTCTGACCTGTACTTCCAGAGGAGATTTTAAAGTTTTTTTTAAATATTTTCCTTTTTGTTGCCATAGCAACCAGGTTTTCGATTGGATCAGTCCGATTTTAGCTATTTTGGTAAAGGACTATCCAAGGATGCTTCCTGTGTAATTTCAACCAATTTGGCCAAGCAGTTTCTGAGAAGTCGTTTTAAGCAAAACGTTAATGATGAAGGACGGACGATGGACGAAGTTATCCCAATAGCTCACCTTTGAGCCTTCTTCTCAGGTGAGCTAAAAACTAAAATGTTTAAATGAATGACAGAGTTAAGGAACTTGTATCTATGATTTCCTTTTATGACATTGAATACAATTGTTTCATTGACTTCCTTTCAACGGTTTCAGAGATGTGATCTTACCGTAATGTGTCAACCAACACCTACGCCTGTACGAGTAGAATAGCTTTCACTTGATTTTAACCCAATTTGTCAGATGTGTATCAATGAGGTAAAAGTCATTAAAAAAAACATATGGACACTAAACAACCTTACAGTTCTAAATATAGGCCCAAGAGGGCCTCTTGTTCATTTGATCTTTACCAACCAAACTAGTTTGGAATGCGTGATTGTTTAAGGACGGACGCACAACCCCATACCATCCCATTTTTCAAAGAGTATATAAAAATGATATACTTTGCTTTGTTAAGACTAGGTCCTTCATTTTTAATCGGATCTTTACCAAACTTCGCCATAATATTTATATGAGTGACCACTTGAACAAGTTAACACTCATAATATGAACAGAAACAGCAGAGTTGTGGTGCTTGGTTAAATAAAACGAGCTGTGTTTTGCTTATAACCACTCTTGGTCCTTCATTTTTAATCTTTACCTGACTTATTCAGAATGTTTTATTTCAATAAAATCTCGGAAAAATATGAAAAACAGCCATATCTGACGCCCCATCTTGATCCCCGCCCCAAATAAATCAAGCTAGAAAGTTGACTGACAATACATCATCGTATAAGCTCATCTGGCTATGTAGAGCTAAACAGAGGGTATTCATGTTTATGTTGCAGTATTACTTCTTATTCTTGGTATGTTTATAACTATACTGGAAAATTAAAGTACAAAAAACGCGTAAATATTTAAGAAGCACTATTTATTCTGCACATCCATACAAACTACATAAAGCAAATATTGGACAATGTCAGAATTTTGATTAGTGAAAAAACACAAGAGTTGCACAGTTTATGCTAGAGCCTTGACAAGTAGATTCAGAAATTTAGCAAAACAATATGATACTACTAATAATAATGATACTAATATTTAATTGTGAATATTTGTCATTTATAATGCTTGATTTTTTTACAAATAAAACATGTTTTAAACAGATATATAACAGAATCTAACGTGTTTAAGTTATTGCATATTATATTTACAATTTGGTCTAAGCTAGCTTAATTATGCATATACTTCATGATGCAGAGGTTTAAAATTGTCGAAAACATATAAAAGTTAGCAAACTTTGATGAATAAAGTTTTCAATTAACAAAAACTAAGTAAAAAACAACATAATGGCTATTGTTATCTATGAATATTTTTAAGAAAAATGTAAAACAAGTTATTGTGTCATCATAGGTCATTCATTTATAATTAGTAACATATAGAAGTTTCTGGATGAGTAAATGAAATGTTTTTACATCATATGACAGTCATTCAACCTTAACTTGTTTACCTTATTGGAATATTCTAAAACTTCTATGATGTTCTATGACAGTATAAATACAGCCTTTCAGGGTCGTTATTTGTTCAGTAATACTAATTATAAATTAATGACAAAAGGTACACTTGACAATTTTGATTAAAGGGACACTTGCCAATATTATTTGTACTTTAATTTTTATATCGGATGTTAAAGAAATACTGTATTATTTAAATAATTTATTAATTTATTTATCTGTAGGTGAATATATTCCATTGCCATTGCAGTGTTTGAATAAGTTTGTTGATTTTATTTTAAAAATAGTTGTTGCTGGTTTTGCTTCCGTTCTTGTTACCTTTTACCCATAACACTATATATACACTAGATGACCCATACAGTTTTGCAACTTATTTCCAATGGTGTCCGTGAGATTAAAGCTAAAATATCAAGAGTCAAGACTTTGGCAATTAGGTAATAACGAGTTATATTGAAAGACTAATTTACAATTCTGTTGTTATAGCAACCACACTTTCTGACATATCAATAATGCAAAATGATGTGCATGATCTCTTTACTCCATTTTACCTACATACACATTTTTATTAAATTATCTTACGCATTTCGTTTGTTATACAAGGATCCATATATTTTGTGTATTTTTACTATTTCAATTGCCATATTAACCATATTTTCTGTCAAATCAACGAAATAAAATAAAGTCCATAATCCCCTCATTGCCCTCTACCAACATACCAAGTTTCATAAAAATATTTTCACTTTCCTCATTATCGCAGGATCCATATTTGTGGGATGGAATGACGGACGTGACGGGTGGCAAACCTGAAGTCCGCTCCGGTAGGGGACTAATAACATTTTCCTTTTAAAAGGCCTTGTTAGGTAACTATAATGACAGGGGATCTGGCAGGCGGGCAAGTAGGAGAGAATGGGACTCATAAAAGGATAAAGCAAGTTGAATTTGATGATAACAAATAACAACAAATTAAAAACAGTTTACAGTAAATCAAATAACAGGTAACATGGGGAGTGGTGGAGTGGGGGTGGGTGATAACAGATAACAGTTAGTAATACTAAAGGTTGTTTTTAGTAAATCCGCCAAAAAACATTTGACTGGAAGACAACAATGACATGTGCAACTAGGCTTGGCACTGATCATCCGTACCAAGTTTCGTTGAAATCCGGCAAGGGGTTCAGAAGAACTAGTTCGGACAAAGTATGTGTATTCAAACCTTTAAAGGGCCACATTTCCACATACAACAGTTCAACGATATGCACAGCTGTTCTTGGTACTGATCATCCCTGACAAATTTCACAGAAATCTAGCCATGGGATTAGGAGAACTAGTCCGGACAAAGTTTGTAAATAAGGGGAAAACACTCCAAATATCATTCAACCGGAATGCTGCGATGATATTGCTCAACTAAGCTTGATACTGATCATCCCTCAAATGTTTCGTTGAAATCAGGCCAGAGGTTCAGGAGAACAAGTCCGAACAAAGTTCGTATGTAAGGGGCCATTACGTTGCCAAAATCATTCAACCGAAATATGGCGATATGCACAACTATGATTGGTACTGATCATCCCTGCTGGTCAGTGGTTCAGGAGAACTAGTCCGGACACATGGCAACTAGGCTTGATATAAAGTTTCGTTGAAATCCGGTCCTGACAAAGTTTGTGTATTAAAATCTTTAAAGGGCCATAAATCCGCCAAAAAAATATTCAACCAGAACACAGCGACAATATGGGCAACAAGCCTTGGTAGTGAAAATACCTGCCAAGATTCGTTGAAATCTGACCGGTGGGGGTGAGGGTGATGTTCAGGAGAACTAGTCCGGACAAAATTTGTGACGGACGACAGACAGAACAGATGACAGACAGCACAAATTCATAACTCTCAATAACAGATAACTAGGAATCCACTAACAAATAATAGTTAATATTATTTCACAATATAAACAGATAAAACATGGGGCCAAAGAGGGCATGTGGATGCTCTACTGGCTAAGAATGGCTCTTATAACAGGTTGGGGTGTGTGTGGTGGGGGTGGGGTGGGGTAGGGGTTTAACATGGGTGTCTCTTATGGCTGGTTTTACATTGTTCTGACCTTTTATATTGAAATAAACATTATGAAACAGTCTGGTAAAGATAAACAAGGCTTAAACTCACGTCCACAGGCTCCCAGTATAAAGAAACAAATAAGTAAAAACTAATTTATTAACTGAACCAATGAACACATGAACAAGTTTCAAAAAAGAAACAAAAATCCACTGGGATTTAAAACCAATGAACCAAGGTTTCCAGTTCACATTACCAAATATTAAAAAGTTCATCAATTCAAAGGCCATAATTGAAGAACTTGTCCAAGTCATTGTTATTATACAAATTCTGTATATTTATATAAAATGGAACTGCTATATCTAGTGGTAACAAGGCCAAACTATGTCATTTTGTTCAATTCAGGGCCAAATAACTCCCTTCAATACCATCAGATATTCCTATTCCTGACGGAAGAACTTGTCTTAAATTTTATTATTATATACATTCTGTAAAAATAAATGTTAATATCGGATGTAAAATGGAAAGGCTGCAGTTGTAACAAGGCCAAATTATGTTTGCTAATTCAAGGGCAGATAACTCACTTCAATACTATCTGATATGCATGCTTGAAGAAATTATCCAAGATCTCATTATTCAATACACATTGTGTTTGGTTTCGACTGGATGAAAAATGAAAGTACTATATTTGTAACAAGGTCAACCTTTTAATTTTTTGAAGATTCAAGGGCAGATAACTCACGTTGATACCAGCAGATATATGTGGTTAAACAATTCATACAATATCTTTTTATACACACTCTATGATTAAGATCAGATGGAAAATTAGTGTTTTTATAGTAACAATGGAAAATATGAAATTTTCGATAATTCAAGGGCCATAATCATAATAATGAATGAAGATCTCGAGTGAGACCGTGAATAAGATAAGATGAAAAATGAATGGGCATTTTTGCCAATTCAAGGGCAGATAGCTTAGGTACAAGTAATTGAATCTGGCTAGTTTAAGAACTTGTCCGAGATCTTATGGATATATAACTACTGTATACGTTTGGTTAAGATCGGATAAACAAGAGGCTCAAGAGGGCCTGTATCGCTCTGCTAGCTATATGGAGTCTGAGGTTGGGGTGGGGGTGGGAGGGAAATATTAGTTGTTGTGGCAAATATGACAAAACCCTTTGCCCTGCATTGAGCAAAATGGCAGTCAAACATGAATTACTGCAAGACCCCCAATTACCAATGTAAAGCGATCCCTTTACGCTAGAGTAACAAAACCCGTTTTATATATGCATTCACATTTGGACAAGATAGATTATTTTTTTTAACCGATTACCCCCTAGGGGGCCCAGGCAGACGGAACCAAACTATGAAAATTATTGAGCATCTACACATCTACACCACACATGAAATCTCAAAGAGTATGGAGAGAGTTAGCATCACAAGGCGAAAACTCTGTTATAATAAATTACTGCAAGTTCCGCAAGTTGCACCCCTGTACAGGAGCCCCTTTATGCAGGCGGTCAACATTCATTTTTATATAATTATGTTGTGCATCGAGTCCCTAAATAACTATACCAAATTAGAACTAGAAGTTGTTTTGACTAAAATCAAAGGTCTCCCCCACTGGCGAAAGGGCCATAAATCTGTCAAAAGTCATTCAACTGGAAAACGACAATGTCATGCGCAACTAGGCTTGGTAATGATCATCCCTATCAAATTTCATTGAAATCCGGCCAGGGGATCAGGAGAAATTATCGGGACAAAGTGTTCTGTATTAACACCTTTAAAGGGCCATAACTCTGCCAAAAAGCATTCAAACGGAACACGACAATGATATACACAACCTGATTGAGGAGAACTAGTCTAGTCTGGATAAATTTTATGTATTAAAAACCTTTAAAGAGCCACAACTCCAATAAAAATCACGCAACCGGAACACAACAACAATATGCACAAATAGACTTGGTATTGAACATTTTTGCCAAGTTTCATTGACATCTAGCCAGGAATTCACGAAAACCAGTCCGGATAAAATTTGTGTAAACATAAGTCTCTCAAAAGTCATTCAACAGGAACACGACGACGATATGCAACTAAGCTTGCTACTGATCATCCCTGCAAAGTTTCATTGAAATCCGGCTAGGGGTTCAGGAGAACTAGTCCGGACAAAGTTTGTATACTAAAACATTTATAGGGCCATAACAATGCCAAAAATAATTCAATCGTAACAGCGATGACATGCACAACTAGGCCTGGTACTGATCATCCTTAAAAAGGAGTTCAGAATGGACTTATCTGGACAATGCTTGTGTAATAAAACCTATGAGCCATAACTCTGCCAACAATCTCTCAGCTGAAACACGGTGATGATATGCACAACTAGGCTTGGTACTGATCATCCCTGCAAAGTTTCAATGAAATTCGGCCAGGGGCTCAACGATATGCACAACTAAGCTTGATACTGATCATCCCTGAAAAGTTTCATTGAAATCCGGCCAAATGAAGGCTGGTATCAACGTGATATCAATAACCTTGTAAAGTTTGAAAAAGATCGAATGCAAAATGAAGACCCTATCATGTTAACGAAGCAAAATATAGCAATTTTAACTAAACCAAGGCCAATAACTCCGCTGTTACTGGGCCAAACTGTTTGGTTTTCGAACACGTCTGAGCTTTTATTGATGTCAACAATCTGGTAAAGTTAGAAAGACATCGAATGAAAATGAAGGTCCTATCGTGTTAACTGGGCAAATATAGCAATTTTAACTAAATCAGGGGCCATAACTCCGCTGTTACTGGTCCGAAATGGCTTGTTTTCAAACTCGTCTGAGCTTTCATCTGGTAAAGTTTGAAAAAGATTGGATGAAAAATGAAGGCCCTATAGTCTTAATGAGGCAACATACTGCATTGTTAACTAACTCAAGGGCCATAACTCTGGTATTACAAATCCGAATTGGCTGGTGTTCTAAACAGACCAAGCTTTCATAGATATGAACAGCCTGGTGAAGTTTGGTAAAGATCGGATGAAAAATGAAAGACTACCATCTTCGAGGCAAAATACAGCGTTTTTAACTAAATCAAGGGCCATAACTCTGGTGTTACTGGTCCGATCTGGCTGGTTTGTGAACTTGTCTGAGCTGTCATTGAAACTAACAATCTGTGCAAGATTGGTAAAGATCAAATAATAAATGAAGGTGCAAGGCAAAAATAGCATTTTTCAGCAAAACAAGGGCCATAACTCTGCTGTTACTGACCCAATCTGACTGTTTTATTTAACTTGTCGGAGCTTTAATTATTATTAACAATCTCTGCAAGTTTGGTAAAGATCATTTAATAAATGAAGGTGCTAGAGTGTTCATAAGGAAAAAGATAGCATTTTTCAGCAAAACAAAGGCCGTAATTCTGGTGCGAACTTTCATCGATATTAACAATCTGTGCAAGTCTGGTAAAGATCAAATAATAAGGCAGAAAATAAAAATGTTCAACAAAACAAAGGCCGTAACTCTGGTGTAACTAATCTGATCTGGCTGTTTTTCGAACTTGTCCGGACTTCATCGATATTAACAATCAATGCAAGTTTTGTAAAGATCAAATAATAAATGAAGGTGCTAGAGTGTTCACAGGCAGTAAATGTCATTTTTCAGCAAAACAAGGGCCATAACTCTGATGTTACTGATCCGATCTGGCTTTTTTTTAACTTGTTCGAGCTGTAATTGATATTAACAATCTGTGCAAGTTTAGTAAAGATCAATTAATAAATGAAGGTGCTAGAGTTTTCACAAGGCAGAAAATGGCATTTTCCAGCAAAACAAGGGCCATAACTCTAATGTTAGTGATTCGATCTAGCTGGTTTTCGAACATGTCCAAACGTTCATCGATATTAACAATCTGTGATAGTTTGGTAAAGATCAAATGGTAAATGAAGGTGCTACAAGGCAGAAAATGGCATTTTTCAGCGAAACAAGGACCATTACACTGGTGCTGCTGATCCGGTCTGACTGATTTTCGAATTTTCCGAGCTTTCTTTGATATTAAAAATCTATGCATGTTTGGTGAAGATCAAATACAAAATGAAGGTGCTAGAGTGTTCACAAGACAGAAAATTGCATTTTTCAGCAAATCAAGGGCCATAACTCCGGTGAAACTAATCCGATATTGCTGGTTTTCGAATTTGTCTGAGTTTTCATTGATATAAAGACCCTGGTAACGTTTGGTAAAGATCCGAATAATCATGAAGGCCCTATCGTGTTCACAAGGCAAAAGTTAACGGACGAAGACTGACGACAGACAACTCGCCATCCCATAATCTCTACTGGCCTTCACCTGCTACCAGTAGAGCTAAAAAAATGGAGGGGCTACAGCGCCCACAAGATAAAAGTTAATGGACAGACGGACGGACGGATGAACGACAAACAAAACGTCATCCAATAAGGTTGACTGGCCTTTGGCTAGTAGAGCTAATTTATTTTTTACCAATAACAGCATAACATAAATAACCCTTGTCCCCCTCTATGTAATTGACACCAACGTGTCAAACCTATACAAAAGTGGATCTGTCCATGGCCAATATTTGTTGTATCAGCAAATACTGCAGTTTATCGTAAGTATGTGGAAGTATCCATATATGCGAGGATAATGTACATAAATTATTCTACTGCTTTATTTCAATTTAAAATAAATTTACTAATGTATACACAAAGAAGTTTATTTAACATAAAGACACAACCAATGCATAACGTTGGAATATTAATATTAAACAAGAGGCACCGTCTGTAGGGCAGACACTCAACTTTCACGGCCTGGTTTATTTATTGGGAAACTTATGTTCAAGGGCATACATTTTCTTAATTGCGTAACATAATTATTGCACTTGTGAATCAAATTCTTTAAGTATAAACGGGGCCATCATTTTGTTAAAATAAAAGTATGAGTTACTAAGGCTATGCAAAGATGCTTTCCAGCAGTTCATGAGAAGAAGTGGTTTAAAAGTTTTTCTAGTTTGAATAACAGGGCCATATCTGTTGACAGATCAGGACGATTTGTATAAACCCGAGACAGAGGAGATGTTGTGTGAATCAAAGTTAACGGAGGGATGGACGATCTTGCTATATCTTACCCCCATCCACCTCCCACCCCACCACCACCACTCTCGTTTAAATCTGATTTCAACATTGAAAAAAAAATTGGCACATGTAAGTACATGTACATTAATAACTCAAAAATCATATCAAAATCACAAACAAGATTGCCAAAATGGCCCTGAATCACCCCCCTTATGATCTTGTCAATCAAGCTTGCCATTATATAACAATGTGATCAAGCAGTCGATGGCGTAACATCACAAATTCCCGCTCTTGCCTTAATGTGTTCAGGCGCAGTTAGTGTATAATTATATGGTTATAGGGTGGGGATTTCAATGATCTCCAAGTTATGAACACGGCACTATGTCCTAAGGGGTGGTGATGGACCCTGGGGCCAAAGCTGGTTGGATGTTTGTATCCTACTGTTTATTCCCAGTAAGTGTATATACTGTTATTGGGTGGGGATCTCAACAGTTTTAAAGTTAAAACACTATACAAACAAAACAAACAAAGTTTCAAAGTTATGACCCAGGGGCTATTTACCTAGGGCTGGAGACAGACCCTGATGCTGGTTGGATGGTTGTATCCATCTGTTCATGCCCAGTAAATGTATATATGGTGGGGATTTCAACAGTTTCAAAGTTATGACCCAGGGACTATGTCCCTAGTGGTGGTGACGGACCCTGGGCCGATGATGGTTGTATCCATCTATTCATGCTCATTAAGTGTAAACTGTGGTTTCAGAGAAGAATTTTTTTAAGGTTTTTCCCTACGCAAGTCTATGAAAAATGTGACCTCTGCAGAGGGGCTAAATTTGATCCCATGGACATGATCTGAACAAACTTGATAGAGGACCATAAACTTAGGGTACATGCACAATTTTAGACCTCTAGCTCATGTAGTTTCAGGCAGGAAGGTTTAATATCTTCCTATACAATTCGTATAAATCTGTAACCCCCAGGGCGGGGCAAGATTTTACCCCAGGATCACCATTTGAACAAATCCTATGTTACATGCAATATATGAGCGCTCTATACCTTGGGGTCTCAGAGGAGTTTTTTTTTGTAGTTTTCTATATACAAGTCTATATAATCATGTGATCACTGCGCGGGGCCAAATTTAATGTCAGGTTCGCCATTTGAGCAAACCTGGTAGAGGACCATAAGCTAATGATAAATGCATAATAATAAACCTCTACCTCTTGTAGTTTCAGAGAGTTTTTCTTTTTAAAGATTTCCTATACAACTAAATTTAAAACTGTGCATGACTCCTAGGGCGGGGCCATAGTAAGTTTATAATAAATACAACATTTTATACCCCTGGCTCTTGTAATTTCAGAGACGATTTTTTAAAGTTTTCCCTATAAACCGCAGATTTACAAAAGCAAAAGTAAATTATTATAAGCACACACGTATGATAAATTTGCATTTTGATGATGATGATGAAAAGTGAATTCACCGCGACTAAGATTATAAATGTTTCAGACTAATTAGCAATCAAACATTTTTTGCAATTGTACGAACATTTCAAAATAAATTATTCTAAAAGAATGAAATAGATAGAAAAAGAAAAATTAAATTTTCCCTAAGTATAAAACTATATAAGTGTATTTTCTACAGTGCACACAATATAAATATTACACAGTTGCATTAAAAATCGAAAAATCAATTTAAAGGCACTAACCCGCCAAATAACGACAAAATTACACTATAAATCCGTTTATCAAAACT
The DNA here is from genome assembly GCA_037043455.1 of Cyrtodaria siliqua. Taxonomy (NCBI): domain Eukaryota; kingdom Metazoa; phylum Mollusca; class Bivalvia; order Adapedonta; family Hiatellidae; genus Cyrtodaria; species Cyrtodaria siliqua. Next base: position 6,059 of record JAWPHD010007493.1, on the reverse strand, counting down.
CCAGGTGGTCAGGTTATATAATAATGTATATATGCGGATTAAAAGTATAGGTTTAATAAAACACCCGTGATTGAATATGCGTAACATGAATTTCGAGTTGTTATCTCTTAATTCGACACTTCAGTTTTAGGGTTTGGCCTGGCTAGTTAAAGTCGTTTATATTGTGTCTACAGAGTTTGGATTCACAAAATATGCAATTATATGTATATACCTCGTCGTCAGTAGGTTTAGAAATGGTGTACATATGTTGTTAATTGTGGCTGCTGTTGGCGGGATAGCTACTTTAAGACAAGCGTGATGAAGGAATGTACTTATGATCATTTCATAAATGCATTTAACATGTTTAAGGAATAAAATTTCACGTTTTGATTTTTATTTATTTATTTTTCTTTTATTAAATTTCACTTTTTTTCTTCTTTTTTTTTTTTTGACTAAAATAATTTCCCCATTGCAAATGTCATGATTATTTTAAAGCAAACATACAGTAATTTTCAAATGTTCTATAACATTCTTGTATATTTTGTAAGGTGTGGCAAGGGATGGTCATCCCCGACCCTTGTCTCACCATGTGTCTCGGAGATTAAACGGGTCATGATGGCGGAAAAAAATAAATAATAAAATAAAAATTCTACACATAGTTGTTTACGGATCGGGACTGTTTGTATAAATCGGAGAGAGAACAACGCAAGGAAACTTCCTGTGAAGTTTTGCCAGTTTTACCCAAGAAGAAGTTTTTTTCTTTCTATTTTTAGTAACTGCGGTCATTTGTTGACGGATCTGGACCACAGATATACAAACATACATGGATAACAGTATGCGCTAAAAAATGTTTGTCCAATTGTTTTTCCCCCCAATATGTTTTTTTCACTTGTCTTTTTAAGGTCCAAGCCACGTTCCTTCAACCTGCGACAACAATGACCATCATTTGGAGTTCAAGCCCCTTTGGCATACCAAAGCTCCTGGCAAAAAAACTATTCTAGTTGAATTTGATTTTACACAAAAATGTTATATGGGGCGACAAGAGGAATGAAAATTCCAGGCCCACCCTCCATGTACATTGAAGTACAAATATGCAGAATGTTTCTAAAACTTTCTTCCAGCAGAGCTACTGCAAATTATGTTGTAGGCACACCGCTCCATGTTTGCTGGTGGTTCACATAACCAGTTGATTGCAAAATAGGTGAAAATTATTCATTAAGGACCTATTTACAATTTTGTTTTAGTTGAGGCGGCCCTCCCAATACAGCTTTTGTATGAACAAACATATTAGAACATAAACGCAGGTGTTTCATTATTTGTGTTTTGGTGTGTTTTTCTTCTAAAAAAAAACGAATTATCAACAAGGTTTTGTATTTAGTACAGCTTAATTGTTAATTTAAACTTTTTTTTTCTTCATAAAAGTACAGTTTGAAGTATTATATACTGGTATACCCTAGATACTGTCCAATATACCAATGCTTATTCAAAGAGAAGTCTTTACTCGGGCCGCAGTTTATACACCTGAGGTAATCGGTGATGTAGCATGTTAGCAATAAATAAGCAAGCTTTCCATGCCTTTGCAATGACCTTTTAGCGTTGGAAAATAGGTTCTTAATGTTGCCACTTTACTTCCACACTATCCTTACATCATCACAACATGTGTTGTACTCTTCTACTTCTTCAGCTGTTGGAGATTCTGCTCGTTACGCATTTGTGTTCGAATCAACAAAGGGACCTCTTCACCATTGACTGGCAGCAGGTTTTGAATGTTTCTCTCTGAGTGGTCCTGAAAAAAGGGAATTACATAAAATTAAAGAAGTGTAATGATGTCTCAATATTCGGTTGATTATGTGGATTTTTACATATATTATAAAACAAATTTTCTTGGAATAATTCTAACTTGATATGTGTTTAACACATTTGATTGGTAAAATAGCATCATATGACTTTATTCCATTTGTTGATACAATTTCTTGTTGATACGCTTTCTTTATAATCAATAACTGCAACTCTTTGATATTTGACAAGGTTATTCTCAGTTATAAATGAATATGCGCACGAATGTTGTTTTATAACCTTAATATAAATAGCTTGGTCAGAGAAGTACCATAATCATAATGCGTTATTACAACTCTGGTTTGGAATGAGGAAAATGGTAGAGAAAAAAATAGACGAAGAATGAATGGAAGGGAATCATAGTTAGCTTTTGGAGTAAACATATCAAACTGGCTGAAATGCATGTTTTTTACAAACAGTCTCATTTGGTTCCCTCAAACTGGTTTGCTATTTTAATGGTAACACTTGCATACCAATCTTGGTCAAAGCCAAACTCATTTAGTTATAGTATTGCAATGATAAAGTAAATCATGTTAATTGTCAAACTCATTCATTATACCACTAAGTTACTAGCAAGCCAAAAAAGGCATAATTTAAATAAATTAAAGGGTCATAACCGTACATCTGAAAGCTTACCCAGGGGATTTGACTTTTTAAATGAGGAGTTTACCCTGAAAGAGTTTTTGTATGGATAATGTTTTAATGCTCATCATACATAAAAGCGATATTGATTTCCTATATAAACCTGAATAAATGGGATACATTAACATGACAACTTGTCTAAAACCATGTCAGACTGGTGACAGGAATACACTGATAGTTTTCATTTATGTAACACACAAAGATGGCGAGATATTTAATGTCCAAAATCAAGCAATTATAGTCAATACAGGATTGGTATTGAAAACCAGAGATGACCTTATGATCAATTTCATACTATCTTTGTTAAACTTGTTAAAAGGTTTATCAAAAGAGGTTATGCCCCTATTATTTTGCAACGTACTGCATGCTTGTTAATGGACCCATTTACAGTTCGCCACTATATTTTCCTCTAATTGTACGATGACCGGACTGGCTGTATACCCTATGATGACGTCTACCTAAAGCCCAAAAGGACGTTGACGTTTGATGTTTGTCTGCGGTCTTGTCTTGTCGTGCCCTCAATGGTTTATTCTCTTGTTGCTCTGGCTTCTGCCAAGTCATCGAGTACCTTCTTTGTGGCTTTCTAGGCTATTGTGTTTTTTTGTATTTATATATACACGAGCATCTTTGTGTTGTACTTATATTGCCTATTAATGCTGCCTTGTTGGTTAGAGAATAATTCATGGCGGGGATTTTTTTTATTTTCACTGTCCCGTTTTATTGGGATGCACCCAAGAACCTGGTTTAAACCCCCAGCGGCTTTTTTTGCCACTGACCGTTACAAGGCGATAGCCCTATTGTCAACCCTTTTGTGTTTATGATGTCTTATTTGGCCTTTTATTCATCTTTAAATTTGTTCTTTGCTTCTGTGTGTGTTTGTGGTTGACTGTCGTCCTTGAATGCTGATTTCCCTGTTCGATTTGTATATCTATATTTATTACAGAGAAAGTAGGTATGCATAGTTGGAACACCATGTCAGGTCCATAAAAGCAAAACACTAAAGACATTTGGTTCATGTCCTGTGCAAAGATATCAAGATAAAGAACTACCAAACACCAGATATGACCCATATAAAAAAACAAGAGACACAAGAGGGCCTGTTGACGCTCTACTGGCTAAAGATAAAGTTTCTGTATAAGGGGCCATAACTCTGTTAAACAGGAGTTCAATGACCTTGAAGCTCTACTGATAGATTTTGATATGACCCATATGAAAAAAGAGACACAAGAGGTCCTGTGGACGCTCTACTGGCTAAAGATAAAGTTTCTGTATAAGGGGCCATAACTCTGTTAAACAGGAGGTCAATGACCTTGAAGCTCTACTGATAGATTTTGATAGCCGGAATAGACCATGGGAACCTGTGAAGTTGTATGGTAATAAGACCAATACGTTCGTTTGTTTGACATAGAATCAAAATGAATTTCGTTTAGGACCATGTCATGCCAGTCATTTTAGTAAAGGTTCCAAATCAATACCAGTTATAGTTTTTGAGAATTATTTGCCACACACTTGTATTTAAGCTGTGGCAGCCATCTTGAATTCCCGGCAAATCTGATTTTTACTTGGGACTAACTGGATATCAAGACCAACATTTATGAAAGTTTTATGAAGTCATTTTGGTAAAGGTACCAAACCGATACCACTAATGGTTTTAGAGATGTAGTCACCACAAAACTGTATTTAAAATCTATTTTTAGCCATGGCGGCTATCTTCAATTTTAGGCCAAACTGATTTTTACTTGGACCAACTAGACATCAAGAGCAACATTTCTATATTCCTAGATATTATGATTTATTATGTACCATTACCTTTGCAGCATTATAGTCTCATTCAATTTTATCCTAGTCTAGAGAATATAATTATATTTTTCCAGCTTATAAACACGTCATAATCCTACCACAAATTTTAATTATAAAGCTATAACAATTAAATCCCTTACAACATCAACCTTAGTATATCCTAATTGCTGCTCAACAATAATTTCTCTAAATCACCCTTTTGTAACATAAATGGAATGATATAGTCATAAATATAGCAGGTGACCAGGTCACATGTCATGTTATGCAATTTCTCCTGAGAATTAGGTTACTATCTAGATTAGCTCTTGTCTCAGTGTTTTATTTGGAAAATCACAATCAAAATAAAAATCTTAAAATCCTACAATTTGTTTTCAGTCTTTTTCTGAGAGCCAAAATTACAAAGGAGACTTAATCTTTACCCCTCTATGAGTGTATAATGGATTGTCCTTTCTTTGAATTTGGACCAGTCCATTTATAGTTCAAAGGCGTGTTTCGATCAAATGACTGATGAGCACACAGACAGTGTAAACCCTGATCAGACTGCAAGATGTCGTGCCAGTCATTTTGGTAAAGATTCCAATTCAATATCACTGACGGTTTTGAGAAGTCGCCACAAAGTCGCATTCTTTAAATCTATTTTTAACAGTGGCGGCCATATTGAATTTCCTACCGACCTGATGTTTTGCTAAGAGTCAACTAAACATCAAGAGCAACATTCTGTTCAAGTTTCATGAAATTCCATCTAGTAGTTTCAGAGGAGTAGTCGCCACAAGTTTTTCCTATGTAACGTTATGTTAACAAAGATGGCCGCTGGTGTCCATGTTTGACATCGAATCAATATGAATGTTGGTTAGGTGTACATGTCACACCAGTCATTTTAATAAAGGTTCCAATTCAATATCACATACGGCTTTTGAGAAGTAGTCGCCACAAAGTGGTATTTTTAAAATATATTTTAGCAGTGGTGGCCATCTTGAATTTCTTACCGACCTGAGCAACATTTCTATACAATTTCATGACATTCCATCAAGTAGTTTCAGAGGAGTAGTCACCACAATTTTTGCCTATAACTCTATGTAAACAAATATGGCCACTGGCGGCCATATTTGATATTCAATCAAAATGAACTTTGGTAAGGACCAACTACATGCCGTGCCAGTCATTTTGGTAAAGGTTCCAAATCAATATCACTTATGATTTTTGAGAAGTAGTCGCCACAAAATCGCATTTTTAAAATCTATTTTAGCCGTGGCGGCCATCTTGAATTTCCGGCCAACCTGTATGTTTGCTATGATAAACTAGACATCAAGGGCAACATTTCTGTGAAGTTTCATGAAAATCCGTTAAGTAGTTTCAGAGGAGTAGTCGCCACAAAACGAGTTTACAGACAGACTGAAAGACAGACAGACAGATGGACTGACGGATATACGGACGGACCGACAAACGGTAAATATTCCCTGTCTTTATCAAAAACGTGGGTATAAAAATGGTTCAGTTAGGAGTTGAATATTGAAGTGAAACTTGGTGTACATGTAGGTTATATGGAAATAAATATTGGAACGAAACATTTTTGTAAGCTTATGGAAAACCTGTTTTTCATGGACTTTCCACATCTTAGCATTCCCCATCACACCATTCCACTCACTCATTGTTACCACACTTGTCTAGATCTTGTTCATAGGCACATAGTGTATATCTCTATTATTAACCCACTCTCCCTCGCAAATAACACCTTGCGCGTTACACAAGTTTCTTCTTTGTTTATTATGTCTCCCCACATACTGGGGAGACATCTTGTTTTT